>CALNHX010009176.1:0-52664 GCA_940337035.1 Agriotes lineatus | reverse complement strand
ACTCCGCTTTATTTAGTTTGCCTTCGGAAAAATTCACACAATGCATTTCTGGAATTGCAGTACAGTCGCTGCCCATTGAAATTCGCGTGCGACTAAAGCTGAATTTGAAAACGCCAACGCAAAATGCTTCAATGTTGAAATGCCCCTTCGTCTCGCGGATAGGCTTGGACTTGTATTTATCGCAGGACACACGTAAATTAAAATTCACAATACCCTGCCAACGCAGATCTGGCTTTGCTAACATTTATGATTCAGAAATGCATTGCTTAAATGTTACACAAAAAATACATATAAAAAATACAAGTTGGCGTGGATTTTAACTATGCAAACAAACATTATTGGAGAGGGATGTAGAATGTAGATGGCCCGTTGCAAAGGTTGATGCTATTGATTCTCATGTAGTTCTTCAAAACTTCTGGACAATGTTCCGCTAATAAAAACAGACATTGAACACCTTTAAACTTAAAATATCGACATTGTGTTCAGTCGTCTACAAAAGTCTTTTGACGAGATCTCTTGTGCTTCCTTCAGTGGCCGATGTTGTTCTGACTGCTACAAAGTACATGTATGAACGTTCTCTTGGTAGAGTGAGATTTAAATTCGTTTTTACTAGAACACAAGTTCTAGAATTAACTTTAGAAGAAGCCTTTGACTGAGCGCTCCATTTAGCCATGATTCTTGAATTATTATTGCCTACATCTTTTTTTTTTCCTGTGGCCTATTTTAACCATGAAGTCGTGGTTCTATGAGCCCTCTTTGCTTATAATGCAGGTAGGTGGCTAGTCTTGCCCGTCGAAATTAAGGAAGAATTTTCTTGTTCGGGGTTAAAGACTACCACATGTGTTAGTGTGATATCCAGAGAGCGTACGATATTTCAGCCGGGGATCGAACCCGGGCTAGCCGTCTGAGACTCGAGCATGTTGCACGCTCGGCCATCCGCAATCTCTACCTATGTATATCACAAACGACTTACAGCAATATTATATTTATTACGAATAGTCATGGTGTTGGAAGTTCCACGGTGCTCTTCACGTCCATGATTTCTGGAGGTTCTTCTTCCACGGCGGCTGTTTTCCATCCTTCATTATCTGTACCATTCTCTTCCTTTTGCACAGTTTATTAAAATTATCTTGAAAGAAACTAAGTTATGGGCAATTTTGTTGGTCTTGTAACTTAATCCAAGCCCTCTCGATTTGTCGCCCATGATAATGATCACCAGCAAGTTGTTCGGATCAAATTTGGTGTTGATCACCTTTTAGGATTTTTTGGTGAATCTAGTGTTTTGCATAGCTAATCTGTGAGGAATTGTTTTCCAGCCAGTAGTTAAAGTTATATTATGGAACTGTGCTTTCCTTTTAAATTTAAAATCATGACGCGCACCAGCTTCTTCTTAATAGTAGTTTTCTATAGAAGATTTGAAGCGTTGGTCTTCATCTATCGGAAAGTGACTGGTGTGCCCTTATTATTACTTAGAATTGTGGAAAGTTTTGTTACGTCAGGAAATGCCCTGTGTGTAGTTTTTGATAGACATGTCCATAAACTACCATAAAAGTAAATGTTTGGAAGTTCAGTTTCTTTCCATCTTTGTTTTTCTTTATCATTTTGGGCATCCCACTGAGTATCCATAAGGTTACGGTTGAGTAACTGGAAAACCATATAAAAAATGTAAGGATAAAAGCATGACATTAAGGTGGGAATTATTATTTTTACGCTTTTCTTCACTATTATCCAAGGCTTCAAATGTATATAATGCGACCATAAGAAGCAGAAGACAATTTCAAGTTTTGCTTCTATCTAAAGCTAATGGATTCTCATATTCAAACATCTTGCTCCTTGACCCGGCCCTGACTGCAACTGCACACATTTGCCGATATTATGCAACAACAGCGCAAAACACCAGCACTTGTAACAGCAATCTCGCTGTTAGCACTCGTTAACTGGCAATTAACAAACAAATCCTCTTTAGAGCAGAGTTGCGTCTCATCAGGCCATCAATCAGACCTAATTTCATTACCGACTAAACGAGTTGTTGAGGGAATTATAAATGCAATTGGCTCCAAGTTCGTTAACCTAACGCAAAAGCAGGGACAGCAGGAGTTATCTTGATTGACCTCTGGTGCTGACCTCGGCTGACCTTATCGCTGATCTAGCGCCGGCGCTAGTTTTGCACAAGGAATTAAAATCCCGATTTGTGTTATTGTTTCGTTTCCGCACCGCTGTTATGGGTTTTAGCAGGCCACAATTTATTTCAGTTTTTGCACAGCTGTGATTAGTCTTGGAGAATTTAACGCGTGTTAACTTTCTAGTATTGCAGAGGCGCTTGGCGTATCGAAGTCTCCATGCCAAGAATTATTATACTACTGCAATTTTTTATCTAATCTATTATGAAGGTAACACGCAGAGCCTTCAAGATGTTTTGCTACATAGGTACCTAATTACCTTCTCCACTTATTCGATTGTCTTTCTAGCTGATGCATTCGCTCACAAAATAGCTGTTCAAAATAGTCACCATGAGCAACTTTCAGCTGAAGCAAATATTTTCAGGTGTTTCTGAAATTAGAAATTGTTAATAACTACGCCGTTAATTGTAATTTTTCCCAGAGTTTCTGCATTTTTTAATAGGCCCACTGCATATGTTCTCTTTTCCTAGGAAGATTTCAGTGGTATGCCAACGCAAACGTCGTATTTTCAATGACAGTTTACTAAAGGATCGTTCGTTCGACATCTGCTATTTCATTTTTCTACATGACGAAATATTCATGACAAGAATCTTATCTCAATACCAATTAATTTTATCAAAACAATGGCTCGTAATAAATTATCAAGTATTACTTTTTAAAATCATTCTTAAGGACCGCAAATCAGAATTAATCATTTCTGCATTCATCTAAGATACTCGGAGGCTGAAATTAAGGTCTAAGTGCCCGTCCAAATTTTAATTAATCTGACCAGTTGTGCATCTGACGACCCGATGCAAAAACAGCTACCGAATTGCAAAATTGCAAAGGAAAAAGCGAAATGCACAGCGATGCATGGCGCCTGTAGGTGAAAAAACGCAGGTTTAGCAAACGCTTAGGCAAAAGCGACTAATTGAATCCTAAACTTTCACTATTAATCAGTTTCCATTAACTGCAGCTTGGTTTTCAGTTAAGAAACCTTTGCCGTCAGTGCGTGCAAAGTGCAAACGCAATAGGTCCGAAGCTGAGGAACTTGTTGCAGGCGCTGTCAAAAATTGATGTATGAAAATATACACTGTTGAATTTAGTGCAAAATGTTAGTTTTTAAATTTGAAATCATTATTTATTTCCAATTTAAAATTAACTGAAATTATTTACAGAGGATTGGGACTGCATAAGATACAATACTCATTGTAGCTTTAAAGACTGTGCTTTTGCACAATATATCAAATTAAGTATGCTTCAAGTAATAATACAAAAAATAAAATAATTAATAAAGCGCGTACTTGCATTTAGAAGACTTTTACATGCGATGGTAATCTTATCTATAAAATTTGAAATGCCAATTTCTGTATTATTAAAACTCGAGCAGAGCTACATCAAAATATTTTATTAGAGAACGCAACGGCTGTCGTGAGGGAGTAGTTACGTACTTCGTCTTTTGTAAGGCAAAGTCAATAAACGAGGAAAACTTTTGGAAAGATTCTAGATTAAAAATTTTATATTACTTGCCGTGTTGTGTCAGCAACACCACTAACTAACTTTAAGGTACAATTGAAGAGACATAATGATTAGAGCGATTTCATGTTTCACGTCTTTTTTGTGTGCAAATAAATGACCTTTAAGTAATTTTCGAAACGCACTCAATAATGGTGATCGAAGTTCTTTGCTTTTCGTGTATTCCCATTGTGATATTGCACTAAATTATTAAATAAAATAGTACCCAACAGCGTTAAAACTCTACGTTCTTTTCAACAACATTAAAGGTGTACGTCCTTATTAACTGCTTTAAAGGTTACGCTCTCATGAATAGCACTAAAAGTATATACTGCTCTCTTCAACTGCGTTGATGGTATATGATTGTATCATCAGTATTAAAAGCATATGCTCTTATCAACTACAATCTATATATTTAAAACGAGAAGCGAGAATCTATTGTGAGACTTCCATTTCGATAATTCTTTTTTTAATGAAAGCCGTCACCGTGTAGAAGTGCACAAAAGTCCTAAATTGAAAATAAATTGATCATTTTTAGAGAAAAACCATCATATTGTAGCTCTCAAGTGGTTGCAGCCGGTCATGCAGTAGCAGTAAACGAAGTGTATTCTTGCAGTCAGCCTGCGGCGATCTGCTGATTTTTGCAATGGACTACTGTAACTAATAAATGTTTACTTGAAATCAACGGTCTGCTGATTCGTGAGACAAACGTCAAAATACATTTAAAATGACAGTTAAAGAAAATCGGTATTGCTCAAATGCTGTAAGGTGTTTTCTGCTTATTATAATTATGTGGATGTGTTTATTTACACACTGGTTCATTGCTTTTTCTGTTGGTACAAGCAGTCGTATATTATTAAAACGTCTTTCGACGTTGTCCGACACCTGTTTTTCATACTCTTCCATCCTCACAGTTTCTGTCGTGTAAGTTGCATTCAGTTATCCCCTTTGTAATCTATTATTTCAAAATTCTATTTGGCCTTCTCCTAGCTCTTCTTTGTGGTACCTTCTCATTTTCTCTGTGCGCCTAGCATGTGCGATGACAATTAATAAATCACAAAGACCAACTCTGGATAAAGTAGGAATATATAGTATTCGTCACAACCAGTATTTAGCTATGGTCAAGTTTATGTAGCAATTTCACGTGCGAGGAGTTTTGAAAACTTAAAAATTCAAATTCTACCTCAAACATTGTCTACAAAGAAGTTTTGTAAATTGCAAAATATTTTTCAAAGGGTCTACTAGTGAACGTATAACTCGTGTCAACAGCAGTATAAGTATATGCTCTTCCCCAACTGCATTAAAAGTTTACGTTTTCCTTTCCAACTACATTCCCAACAGCAATTAAACTATATGCTCGCTATAACTGCGTTGATAGTATCTGATCGTATCAACAACATTAAGATTTACGCTTTTATAAACAGCTTTCAAGTTACGCTTTTATCAATAGCATTTAAGTATACGCTCTCTTCAAATGTGTTGATGGTATGTGATTTTATCACCAGTATCAAAAGTGTGAGTTCTTATCCACAGATTTCAAGGTAAGGTCTTATCACTAGCATTTAAAGTAAACGCTCTCTTGAACTGCATTCTTATCAGCAGTATTAAAAGTATAATATTCTTATCAACAGCATTTATGGTATACGCCATTATTAACAACTTTAAACGTTACGCTCTTATCACTAGCATTAAAAGCATACGCTCTCTTCAACTGCGTTGATAGCATACAACAGTATTAAGAGTTTACGCGTTTATCAATAGTATTAAACGTATACGCTCTTATCCACAGCTTTAAAAGTTGCGCTCTGATCAACATCTTTGAAAGTTGGGCTCTTATCAATAGCATTTAAAATATAGGTACGCCCTCTCCAAATGCGTTAATAATATGTGATCTTATCAACAGTACTAAAATATGCGTTCTTATCAACATATTTGAAAGTTGCGCTCTTATCAATAGCATTTAAAGTATACGCTCTTTGCAGATGCGTTGATAGTATGTGATCCTATCAACAGTATTAAAAGTTGCACTCTGATCAACATCTTTGAAAGTTGGGCTCTTATCAATAGCATTTAAAATATAGGTACGCCCTCTCCAAATGCGTTAATAATATGTGATCTTATCAACAGTACTAAAATATGCGTTCTTATCAACATATTTGAAAGTTGCGCTCTTATCAATAGCATTTAAAGTATACGCTCTTTGCAGATGCGTTGATAGTATGTGATCCTATCAACAGTATTAAAAGTTGCACTCTGATCAACATCTTTGAAAGTTGCGCTCTTATCAATAGCATTTAAAATCTACGCCCTCTCTAAATGCGTTGATAATATGTGATCGTATCAGCAGTACTAAAATATGTGTTCTTATCAACATCTTTGAAAGTTGCGCTTTTATTAATAGCCTTTAAAGTATACGCTCTCTCCAAAGGCGTTGATAGCAGCTGATCTTGTCGACAGTATTAAAAGTATATGTTCTTATCAACAACAATAAAGCTATACACCCTTATCAACAGCTCTCATAAATAGCATTAACAGTATACGTTCTCTTAAACTGCTTTGATAGTATATGATCTTATCAACAGTATTAAAAGTATATGCTCTTACCACTAACAAAAAAGTATACGTTCTAATCAACAACTTTCAAAGTTACGCTCCTATGAATAGTATTAAAAATATACGTTGTCTTCAACTGCGTTGATGGTATATGAGCTTATAAATAATATTAAAAGCACATGCTTCTATTAACAGCAGTGGAAGTATACGCTCTTGTCAACAGGGGCAGTATACGCCCTTATGAACAGCAGTAAAAGTATATGCTCTCTTCTTCAACTGTATTATCGATAGCATTTAAAGTAAAGTATGCGCTCTCTCCAACTGCGTTGATAGCATGTGATCTGATCAACACTATTAAATGTTTACGCTTTTATCAACAGTATGAAGAGTAGGCCCTCTTACCCATAGATTTCAGGGTAAGGCTTTATCACTAGCATTTAAAGTATACGTTTTCCTCAACTGCGTTGATAGCATCGGATCCTATCACCAGTATTAAAGGTATATGTTCCTATCAACAACGTTAAAGATATACGCTCTTATCAACAGATTTAAAAGTTACGCTCTTATCTGATCCGATCAACAGTATTAAAAGTATATCCTCTTATCAATAACATTAAAAATATACGCCCCTATCAACAGCAGTAAAAGTATATGCTTTTTTCTCCAACTGGATTAAAAGCTTAAGCTCTTATCGAGAGTGTTAAAAGTACGGTCTCTTATCAATAACATTAAAATATAGGCTACTATCAGCGTACACAAATTAACAAATAAGGTCAGTCGGTTTCTTCGAAGTGACGATTTGAATGACCTTGGACAGTCTCCTGGGGTCACTCTTCGATATTAGCAACAGATGGCGCCACTACTACATAAACAATTAGTTTACAAACATGACAAGCACACAACATAACCTGTATATGCCAAGATTTTCATAAAAAAATTATTTCATTGTCAGTACAGGATCAATTGCTTCTTCTTCTGTATCTCGTGGTCAAGTTTAAAAGCCCCCACCCCAGGTCACTGTTCGAACCACTTTAGAGAGATTTCAACATATAGTTGAGTGTCTCTACTTGTTTTGATTTATGTACACTGTTATTGGAAGTAGCACCAAAGGTGTACGCTCTCGTCAACTGAATTAAAATTGTGCTCTTGTATTAAGAGCTTTAAAAGTGTGCGCTCGTATCAGCAACCAAGTAAACGGTTTCTTCAACAGTATTTAAAGTATACGCTTTTAACAACAGTACTAAAAGTATACGCTTTTATCAACACCTTTGAAAGTTGCGGTCTTATGAATAGCATTAAAGGTATACGCTCTTAATAAAAGTACTAAAAGTATACGCTCTTATTAACAGCTTTAAAGGTTACGCTCTTATCAACAGAATTGGAAATATACGCTCTTATCAACATCATTGCAAGTATATCCTCTTAGCAACAACAGTGAAAGTATATGCTCTCTTCAGCTACATTAAAAGTTTACATCCTTATCAACAGTATTAAAAATATACTTTTTATCAACAACATTACAAGGTTTACGCTCTTATCTATAACATGAAAATCATACGCTTGTTTCAACAGCATCAAAAGTATACACTCGATTCAAATGCATTTGAAGTATACGATCTTATCAACAGCATTGAAGGTATACGCTTTTACCAACAACGTTAAAGCTTTATGCTCTTGTAATAGCAGTAAGAACATACGTTATCTTTACCTGGATCGCTCTTATCAACAGGGTTGAAAATATACGATCTTATCAACAGCATCCAGAGTATACGATGCCTTCTTCTTCCTCTTATGTTGGGCCAGTGGCTTGTTTAGTTCCCCGCAGTGGTGGTTCTAGGGCTCAAAGGTGGGTCTTTGTTCTTAAACTGGGTAAGTGGCTAACCTTGTCCGTCGAAATGGAAGAGTTTCCTTGTTAGTGGTTAACAACTGCCACAGGTGTTAGCGTAGTAACCGGAGAGCGTACGATTTTTAAAATCCTTCCAGAGGCACCGGGAATCAAACCCGCGTGAGAGTCGAGCATTTCCTACCGGGGCTCTCCGCTCGGTTTTATTAACAGCTTTAAAAAATAACACTTATCAACAGCATTACAAATACACGCTCACTTTAACTGGATTGAAAATATGAGATTTTATCAACACCATAACAAGTACACGCTCCCATTAACATCATTAAACATATATGATCTTGTCGACACTATTACGGTTATACCTCTTATAAACAACATTTCGAGTATGTGCTCTTATTAGTAGCATGAAGTGTATACACTCGCTTCAACTTCATTAAAATTTAACGCTCTTATCAACAGTACTAAGCGTGCTTTTATGAAAAACACTAGAAGGATACGCTGGCTGTAACAATAGTAAAAGTGCAGGATCTTATTAACAGTATTAAATGTATATATATGCTCCTATCAACACAGGAATCTCAATTCATTTCGATTTTGTTCTTTAGACATATGGTGATGGATATGATATGGAAAGTAGTCTAGTAATATGACGTTTACCTAATGTTTCTTAACGGATTACTTGTATTCAACGTCCTAAAAATATGGAATTAATGTTACTGTCTTAAACTAATTGATGATAAAGATGTTTTTTTAAATATAATTAAAAATAATTGTATGTGTAAGTATAAGCAGGGAAGATCAACTGCAGATCAGGTTCTCACAGGATTACATAATTAGTAGCAAGACTTTTTCTTCTACCGTAGATCACCCGTAGCTGCTGTAGAAGAACTGAAACAGAAAATAAGCGTTTAAATAGTTCAGGGAACATTTTATAATACACCATAGACGTGGATAACGATACCTAGACAATCCAGTTCAGAAAACGATTTCTTTCGATGGTTGAGCTTTAAAGGTTTGGGGAAGGGTTCATTTAAATGTTCATACTAAGTTAATAGTCATAATACATGAAATGTTAAATGCAGAAGGATAGAGGGTATTCTTCTACCCTAAGTACTACCGTTTGCTGCTCCAAGAGGACACGATTTCGTCACGACCTTAAACTCATTGAACACTTCTGGAATGTTCTTAGAAGAGTGCATGAACGTTAATCAGTAAATAATCAGCAACAATAAGCTGAAGTGCTGTGGACGAACGGCATGCAGTTGTTAAAGATACAATTACAAATTTCATTCAAATGGCACTCATTAAAGCAACTTTAAAAACACATGTTGGTAATTTTATCATTTATAGAATATATTGTAGTAACTTCACGTTGTAATGCTTATTTAATGTTATAATTAACTTTTACTATACTTTATTTCATTTTCAATCAATCCTCTTTAAAATTGAAATTTAATTAACAGGTTTGCCCTTTTATATTATGGATTATCAAGATTATTTAATTGTTAACTACGGTAGAACCATTTTACTCTACTAAAACACAGGTACGATTCGTTCATAATCTAGACTGCTTCTATTCCTGAAATTTGATTCTCTTATTTCATGACAACTTAAACGTGTGTCACCTGTTACTTTGAATTATATGTAAATGCAAAATCAATTACAAATACACTTCCGTTACATTTACCTGTCACTCAACAAATATCAAATAGTAAGTACTTCCCTTTTTAAAATTACCTCACTTCACCTGTTCTATCTTTTTCTTTCAGTTTTTTTACTTAAATACCTATATTCTGTCACCCGTTTATGGACTCGATCCTCTGTCCGAACTCCACCAAAAACATCTGGACCCACAAGGATTTCCTGGCCAAAACACGACAAGACACCTACCAATTTTCTCCAGTAGTACTGTTAGCAACAAACACCATCCACGTCGTCCTACCAAAATCTTCAAGCCTCCGACGACTTCGTATCACGAACCTCGACTAGATGCAAGTTATAAGATGTCACTTCAATGACAAGCTTGTCGAATTAGAACTCCTTGAGATGAAAATCTGCTATTCATCCCATAAAACTCTCACTCTGCCAACAATCTCGATGTAAACCACTTCCAGTAAAAACCATTCCTTGTTATCCAATTCATATGATGCAGTGCAATTTGACAATAAACTCAGTTTAGCATCCTTTTCCGGAAATTTGCTTTTGTAGATTATAACTGTATTACTTAGGCATTCTCACCAGATCCATTTATTTTAATCCTCTTCTTCTTCACATCTTTTAATCTTTTAACATTTCACTTTCACCACGCATTTTTTTTTTTCAATTTACAACCCTTTTATACACCAAAGAGCTTTTAAACTTTTATAAAGGGTTTATTTTCATAATTTTAACCGCTTACAAATTGGATTTTTACATACTGATAGATAAAAATATTTCCTTAGTGTTTTAGTTTAGTATATATTTCATAGTCCAATACACTATAAAACTTTATTTTATTTATCTAACACCCACCATGTTGAATAGTATTTCTCAAATAAGTATTTGCAATTAATTCTCCGCTTCATCTCAGATAATAATTCAATTATATTAGAATTCCACTGTTTCTTATGTAGCTTCATTCAGTTGAATTTTAAATTCTATATCCTTTCTTTACCAAATACATTTTAATAATTGTGATATCTTTTTTATTCTTAAATCTTTATAATTTTTAATACTTTTAACTTTATTGATCTGATTTTAAACCCCTGTACTAAAGACCATGACATTATACTTACGAGCTATAGATTTATGTAATTTTAAGTTTAATTATCGGTATGTATTATCATTATTATTTGAATAAACATTATGTTATAGCATGCAAGTCATCTGCACTATTGGTAGATTCCAAGCTAAAAGATCAGTCACTTTTAAAATAAATTCAGGAAAATACTTGTCTTTGTATATACTTGACCAATTATTCATTTTGAGCAGTTGAATTTGAGGTTACGTACCTCTAAGTTTATGACTCATGTGGCGACATTCGCCCTTTTACCAATATCTGTCAACTTTAGTTAAAAAACAAACAAACAATTACATCTTATTATATCTTAAAATTTAATTTTATAGTTTCTATATAATTTTGTCTGTAAAAACACAAATGTTTTTTTATTAAAAACAAGTAGTTCATTGAAACCATAAACCTCTCACTCGAACGCCTACACGTGATAGAAGCAGCTCCGCCTAATCCACATGAAACTGGGAGCTCCAGGCCATCGTAATTAATAATATTCGTAAGTTCTCATCAGTTTCCGCGTACCGCGAGGCCTACGGCCTGTGTTCAACAGCCTTTTGCATCCTTCATGGTGACAAAGAGAAGTTCAAAGGCACGTGTGCGTTTTTCGGCCTTTTTTTTAAGAGAAAACCTATATCTTATGTTAATTCCCCATTAGAATTCCGGCCACAATTTACCTTGCGAGCGTACGATACGCAGAAAATGTGTTTTACATAATTTGTTCACCTCGTTTCCTGATTTTTTATTAGTCGATTTAATTTCGGGCGATACGCTGTCGATTTTGAGCAGTGCTCGTTCGGTTTCTTTGTTTGCTGATCGCTTTGAACTTGGGCTTGCAGTGTTTGTGGTTTGTAATTAGTGGCAATGCTAGGTTAGATTGCTGGAAAGGCAAAGTGAATGCAGGTGGCTTTTATTGGATACATAAAGGTACACATTTTTGTATATTATATAATATTGTTTAAGAGCTTAAGATAGGATATTATGAAGAAAATGCAATCTTTGGTTTGGATTCTTAGAAATTTTATTTCTGCTTCTAAGTAGAAAAAATAAATCTAAACTTCGGAATTCTCAACAATTGGCAATCTTGCTTCCATTTTCTCAATATTTTGAATGCTCTAATACGTGATGTCTTTCCGGGCTATAATTTAATCGTTTTTTAAGGGTAGGTGAGAAACTTCAAACGACACTAACCGAAAAACTTTAAAACTGCAACGTCTACATTTATAAACAAAAAATGGGAGACTTGTAAAAGGATACACGATTTATTAAGATCAAGTGTCTTTTTCATTTTATTTCACATCCTCAGATAATATTTTTTTGTTTGTTTGCGAAGTAAAGATCCCTTGCTAAGGTTGGAACTCCTTAGTCTCGGCAAAATTCTAAGTAGGACAAAGGTACCTGGTACTCTGCATGCCTAGACCTTGTTCATGGGGTTGGCAAAAAGGGCCTATAAAGGCCTACTTGCTAGACTCGCTAGAGTCTCCCCAAAAATAACACTAACTAACTAACTAACCAGGTACCTTAGACACCTACTGCTTTGGTCATATGGTCAAAGTTCTACTTTGAATTTTGCCGAGACTAAAGAGTTCCAATCTTAGCGAGGGATCTTTTACATGCTACACATCGTAGTAACATGAGACCCTCGGCTTTATATCACTTGCGAATGGTGGCACTCTGTAGAGGTTTTCATCCGCATTTTTTAATTTTTAAAAACCTCATAGGGATCGGGGATCGAACTCTCGACCCTTAGATCAGTAGCCAGAATGCTTAACCACTGAGCTACGGAGCCTGGCAGATAAATTACGGAAAACTTTAAATATAATTTTAGGTTACTTAAATAGAGAATTATTTTGAGACTCAAGGAGAAGAATCTCCAGTTGAATAAATTAAATAAACTATTAATTCCAGTTGTAGTTGTTTTAGCCTAGAAAATATGGAAATTAAAAAGTGAAAAAGTTCAGGGCGCTTCATTCCACACATAGGAATATGGTCTGAGACTCGACCGGTCAGGGCCGCCGAAATATCTCCTTCTGAAATCCAGTCATCTACCGCACAGTTAACGTACTGGATGATGTGGTTAGAATCACGCCTTCGACGACTGCCTTGCTTTCCCTACTTCCACGGCCGTGGTTTCGGTACCTAAATTTTAAGGCCAGATGTGGGGATTGAACCCCGTACGGTGGCACCGCAGCTGATCTCCCTAACCGCTAGGCCACGCTAGCCATCAAATATGGAAATTAGTTAAAATTTTCCAAGGTTGTTAAGCAACGGGTCAATTTCATATTACCTCATCAATAAAATACTAATATTTTTGAACAAATAAAAAATTCTAACTTTCTGGAGAAGCACGACAACTTAACAAATTAACATTTTGCTTTAAATTGTGCTAGATAGTAATATTATCTACTACTGAATAGGCTACGAACTTATAGGAATTTTATTTATGCAACAAGAATTTACTGGAAGAAATAATTACTAGCAAATGATTAATTAATTGTATGCTTATAGCCGTTTTTATATTGTTTTTATGTGGGAAATTTCTATGCTGTTTTAACTGGCAAATTCTTTAAATACTAAAACCTTTAAAAGTTATTTAACAATTACAGTCATTGAATTTATAGCAAAATAACTTTACTTACGACTGATGTGTTTTAAAGTACAAAGGAAAATATGTCAGTATCGTTTTTTATTTGAAAATTAAGAATGGCGTTTTAGAGACGTTCCAATTATTTGTAAGATCCAGTGCTTCGTAATGATACAGTATACTTTTGTTCTTAATGCGAAAATTTAATTTAATGAGACAAATATTAGTTAAAAGTTTCTGGATAAATGAAAATATTACGAATTAAATATTTAGGATCTAGAAATCTATTTTCACTTTTACAACAAAATAAACAATATTAAGTTTGATATTTTAATGATTAGGAGGTTAGTTCCTGCTTTAAGTTACGTTATCTTAGCTGGTTGGATGGCCAGTGTAGGGTAGGTTACTTTTTTTATACCAATATTTATACACACTATCTTAGGGTTTGGTTGGTAGGGATTTTGAAGCTGCTGACTTTTTTTGTTACCTGCTACCTTAGTTTTCTGGGGTGTCCTATTTTTAGGGTGGAATTTGCTCCTGTTCTGTGGAATGGTTTGGATTCTACATCACACGTGATATGGTTTTGAGTTTTTAGTGCTCTTGTTGTCGATATTGTGGTTTTGCTTGGAAATTAGAGTGGAAGATTTGTGAGAGGTTGTTTTTTGTTAGGGGTACGACCTATCCAATCACTGTTTCACTCAGTAACGAATTTATAGTCAGTATATGTAGCTTCTTTCTCTGTTACTTGAATTTTGCTTTTACTGAATCCCCAAAAATCGTCCGCAATCGGTTTCCGCATTTATGTGATGGTTTTATGCTTTGTTGTAATCTGCCTGAAAGGAAACCAATAAAAGAACAAGAAGAATAGACGCATGCGAAATGTTTGCTAGCGTAGAAAGTTACGAATCCCATGGACTGTAGTACATATGCGTCAGTATTAGATGAAACAAAACCAAAACAATCCCTTAAGCATCGTTTATACAAAAAGACTTTAGTTTTTGGGGTAAATTGCTATAAGAACTGACAACTTGGAAGAAACTGTTATTCAAGGAAAATTACATCGCCAAAGACAGAGAGGCAGGTTCCCAAACAGGCAGTATTAGACAAATAACATTCAGCTGCAATGCAGAGAGCTCAGGACGGACTGCAATAAAAACTCTTGTCAATAACAAAGTTAAAATGCTGAATGCTTAATAGACCACAACACATCAATCATGGTGGAATGATAATAGATATAATGAGAGTAATCTGACTGGTTACACCATGATCTCACGGTATTTACGGAGTAACTAACCTTTGGGCCGCATAACGTCTCAGATATTGTATGTTCACGTTACTTCCAAGCAACTTTGCAGATAAATCTTTAAGCAACGTTTGAAGTGGAACGTACTGGAACTCTTCTTGGTACCTTTCGTCTGCTCGAGTACAACTAACTCTCTGGAGAAAAACCTCTGCTACTGGATTGCACCCAACCTATTATTCCGCTAGCCTGCCTTCCCCCCCTCTTTGGCTATACAGTACGAGAGACCTGTTCGTGGCCTACATACTGTCATTCCCCCTACGCTTACGTAAGATTACGTACAGTAATGCTTCAATTCATTATAATTTGCCTTCAGCACACAATCACTTGTTGTTTGCAAAATTTTATGGGTTTTAGTTTCTTTTATTGGATTAAATTTGTAACGATAGCTGTCTTTCGCAGCGTTCAACTCATTTACCTTTATATTGTAAAGCAGTAAATTATTTTGTGCGCCTAATTGCAGGGATTATTGCAAAGCTGTTGCAATTAAGCGTTTGCAATTTTTTTATTTTTTTTTTATAACGGTTATGCGTCTTTCCGCGTAACGTAAATGGAATGGGAGAGCTATTGATGTGGTATGTGATATGAGGTTATGCTCACCTTAATTTTTGAAACCGTCTATGCTTCGCTTAATCGCTTCTGAGCGCTTCTAAATAAATACGATTGTATGCTTGTCATAACCCTTCGTATGCTATTGGGGTAATGCATTATTTTCATTAAATGTATAGTGTTTTAGGTTACTATTATTGAGTAATAAAAACTAAGCGTTTCAATAACTTCCTTGTTTTTATTATTACTAAGCTTTATGTAGTTTGCTGCTTATTTTTCTACCTGTAAATTTTCTGGTTTGGACTTCATCGAATCAGTGGCGCTTCCGGACACGGGTAATAATTAAGTAGAAAGATTGTGAATTACTTGCTCTTATAGTTTTGTTCAGCGCAATAAGTTCCATTCTGTAGTCTTGTAAGAATTAATGTGAACACTTTTGGGCTTCTCTTAATTAATCTATACAAATGGATTATTTATTATTAATTCTTAATTATTTATAATTAATAAATTGTTACTAAATTGTGGTTTAATTCTTCTAATTGTCTTTCTTCGTCCTCATTTTCTAGATATCATTGCAACATTTTACGTAATGTAATTGGGTTTAAGAACAGTATTGCTTGATAAATTAATTCTGACAAATGCCTATACCATAAAAGGCAGCTTGTTTTGGTATTATGTAAATTGCTTCACCATTGGAACAAAACATTTACAATTTTTCAAAAACTGATTAGATAGACTTTTTGCCTGGAATAGCCCTTTGTAATAAAATCATCTTCTTTAGAGGAAGCCTGTGGTGTTGTGGTAGATATGAACACCTTTTGTTATGGATTTTTATAGCAATATTATCGAAATGTATTCACCTAAGGTCACAATATTTTCTCTCTTTCTCAGTTGTGATTAGGATTATTCCTTACAATTATAAATAGAAGCTGCAAGTTTCTGTTTTACTTGGTTCTGATACTAGTAAGAAGTTATATAATCTTGCAATCGAAAAAATTCAAATTTAATTATCAGTAGTGGAAATTTAATCCCAGTCGATCTAGGCTTGACTTTAATTTAAAGACTTATAATAATGGAAACTTGTGTTATAAATTTGTAGGTAATTACAGTACAGAGCTAAGAGTAATCGATGTTGGCGATGCAAGATTTATTGTTTCTGTTATGATGTACCACTTTATGACCATATTGAGGGTTAATTTATAACACTTGGTGTGAGTTTTACAGTTGAAGATTTAATGTCTTGTTATTGTGGTTAACTCGAGCTCCATTTAAAAGCGAGAAAAATTTTGTTCTTAATTTGAGTAACCTGTTTGTAACCGACATCAAACAGCTTGCTACATACATTTTTGGAATTGCAGTTGTTAATTGTCATTTAATAGAATATAGGACGTTAAAAATTTTATCGTATAGTTCTTAGGGTTGCATTGCAGGTAATTTGTGAACTTTTTGTTTTAGACGCACAGTTTTCCAAGAAAAGAAAATAAAAAAACCGAGTTGATAGCTAATTTAGGCAATTTTGTGAGTAGTACTTGGTCCTACACGTTGCATTTTAATTGGGGCTAAGCTTGAAATTCTAATAATAGTCAGCGAAATTACTTGAAATCTGCCCCTCAAGTGCAATATTTTGTCATTTCGACTCAGTGAATGCAGCTATATATGACTAGATTTTGTGTGAATGCACAATTTGCACTGTCAGAGAAAGAGACACCTCTATGTGACGCCGCTTTCAGACCGAAAGAACAGTGGTACTTGAATATCACGTTACGATAACATACTTTGAAAGTAAGTATAGCTGAGTATGTTAGGTTGTGTTAGCATGGCAAAACATTTAAGCTGGGAAAAATAATGATACCGGATTACTAGTGTAATCGATCAACTCAGCTCGTTCTATAAATTAAAACTGCGCACCAATAGGGTAATTTGCACATGTCTACTCGCTGCGTATTCCTTCCTATGCGGAGAAGTATTACTATTTTTAAATTTTCTTATCCGTAGGGGTTTTTTATGTCTATTTAGAGCTCTATTTTGTTTTTGATAGTGCTCGGAGATATGCAGAACATTATAAATGTCAGTATTTAAATATACTAAGAGGCAGCTAAGATAAAACAATATAATTTTGTGTGTTTATATATATATTAAAATTCAACTTCCGATACTTTTGAAATATGTAAAAGTGGTGGATGCAGCTCACCCATGACCACAAGGCCGCGACGGGGTGCAAACAGTGCAGGTTCGAGCCTTTCGTGGCCCAGTGGCAGAGGCAGGCAGTTTAATGTAAAAGAACATAAACTTACTAACCTGTAAATTTCATCGATAATAATAATTGTACTCACCGGGGGCGGCCACCCCCTGGCTCCTCTGTATTTCCGACAGTGGCATTACAATACTTAGCCTTACATTAGTCAGCATCAACCCTTTAGCACCTCATCGCTGTCGTGTTACAACAGGCACAGAGTCGGTAAAAACCCTCAGGCTACTGGGCTTCCACAGTAAAGTAATTACTGTAAATCTGGCTAGGCTATAGCGGAACCACGTGCTTCGGCGGGCTTACACTATCCCTGCGGAACTTATCATGCTTCCGCGGATCACTGTGCGAAACCTCGTGCTCTCGCGGGTTCATATCTTCGATTGTCGCATAATTGACCAGCACGACCAAGAACGTCTGACGTCTACCGGATGATGTAATTTCCAAAAAGCTACCAAATGTCATTCAACTGACTACGATAGTACGTACATGCTACGCTAGCTAATCTAATTCACTACTTATGTATACGCATGGACGCGCTTGCAGCTTCGCCTTGCCTTATAGCAACTTAACACATTATAAATATTGGTTCGCATACTCGCAGAGTCGCGTCAGAAAGTAACTACGCAAAACAGCCCACTTTCACGAAACACTTCTAGCCCTTATCACAGCACCGAATTTTCTCCGATTCCGAATTCCGTTTCTAACCCAGCATCCCTCCACATGAATTCTTTCCCTGGTCAACCATGAATTTACCGACACGGTGTATTGCGTTCACGTGCAGTTTGGATCTCTCAAACACGGAACCGCGGCTCAAAATATTATAGAAATGGCAATCGTGGTAATTAAAACCTAAAAATAATGCACCCCAAAACCATAAAATATTTCATCCCTAACATTGGCATAAAAAATTATTATGTGCGTTGTATATCCCTATAATAAGTAGGTTAAGGGATGTTATAAATTTTCCAGAAATTTTCGATTTGAAAAAATCGACAACAACCAACAAGCCTGCCAATAAATAGGGAGCCCAAATTGAATTCAGGCAAAGTTACATGCTAAATTGCATCTAAACTAAATAAATGAAGTGTTTATTAAGGCCCATTCAGGCGTAATGGTTCAGTTGCGACGACGCGGCGAAAATGGTTTCATTCCATTGTTATTTAAAACGCGGCGGAAACGTTCGAGCGTCCTGGGGGCGGCCCGGGGGACGCCCTTAACTAGTTCGGACACCTCATAAAACTTTTAAAATTCATAAGCCGAGGAGCGTTTAAAAATTCCACCTGGCAGAAACAACATGAAACTTCGCCGAATTTCGTTAAGACTTTTGCAACTCGAGCTATTAGGCGAGGGTGAAAATTGCGATGGGGTGCGTAGGTGCGATTTATTTGTGCGCTGCGATATTTATCTAATGCAGTCGGCGACGTTTCATGAACTGCTTATTTATGGCGGCCCGACTGGCATGTAGGGTATTACGGCCGTCAGAAGTATAAAATATCGCCAAGATGTACATTTGCGGCCTTAAAGGATTTGTCTTCTTCGTTTTATTGTTTCAGACTGCACAGCGAGCTCTTTAGCCGCATTTGCATTCGGCGGAAAGGACAAGCCCCAGTCTTTTAGAACCTCTCAAAGCCCCGGCCTAAGCCCGGGCCGTTTAGAAGACTGAAATTGAAACAGATCAAACCGTGCCACATTCTTAAAGAGCATGTACCGAGGTTATATAGGAAGTTGCTGAGAGGAAAATCCCCCTCGTTAAGACATACTACCCTTAGTAATCAAGAAATCCCTTGCTACGACGATCGTGTGAAATGGATACTAAACAAGCTTTTTTGTTGCAGGTTGATCACCACTGTGAAAATTAGGTAAGCTAAAAGCTCTACTTCAATTTAACTGATATTAAGATATTTTAAGATAAAATTAAATTAAAATTGAAATCGAAAATAACAGAAAATATCGACAACCACACATAGAAATTCAAATCGATACTCGATAATCAATGCGATACATATGTCAGTTTTTTGTCGGACGCACGTCATTTGTGTTTCTATTTAAAATTTTGCACGAATTGACCGTGGTAAGGATATTGGCTTATACAGTGAGTCTCACCAATTATCAGACATAGCAAAATTAATATTGGCAAATTATTGGGCGATCACCTATTGTTGTGTAGGCATCGAGGAACATGGTTGGTCAGAAATGACAAACTTCAAATTAATTTCAAGTTGTTTTAATTTCTGACCAACCGCGTACCGTGATGCGTCCACAGCAAAAGTTGATCCTTTCGTAATTTACCAATGTCAATTTCCCTATGTCTGATATTCTGCGAAAAACACTGTATAAACATATGCTAAACATAGAATTCTATTATATTAAGATTGATATTTCAACTGTCATGAACTGCAGATACACTGTTTTATCATGGCGGCGTCTTACCTTCTAAAACCCTTTACTCCCCCACCACACAAGTAAAAACAATTTAAAATGGGATATATTTAGTTTTGCCTCTTTCTTCCCAGTATCATTTTACATTTTGTGCAGTTTCGTTATGCTACGTTTAATGTTTGTTTCTGAATTCTGCAGTTCCCTCTTTAGTTGTTGCTGCTACCAAGCATGTAGATCATAATATCCAAAGTATTTAGAAATGACAATACTTTATAGGTGTAACAACCCCTATTTATTTATTCTAACAAAAATTATTACTGACGCGAGCTGGAAATATGCTAGACGGGTTGTTGAGGCGGAGTACCGGAGTCGAATGCAATAATCCGTATTGATGCTGAATTATGAATACCCCGGTGCTTCTCTGTTTGCCGTTATATAGGCATCCGTTAGTTGCGTCGGTCTGGAGGATTTATTGCTTGTTAGTGGCCCGTTGATACTTTCGCTTTCGGAAAAGTGCCATTAGGCATTGTGCCCGGTTTGTGTGTGTTGATAGAATTCCTTTATTACCTTTTTTCCGAAGCTAGACGTCAGCGTCAGCGATTTTGTTATACCCGTCTTCTTATTTGGTGATCTGCTGGCCATAACTGGAGTTCCCTGAATCCTCGAGCAGCCAGTCATTATTGTCCCAAAAGTGGTTTCGGACTACCTGCAGTGTATGTGCTATTCGCAGTTCATTTTAGGTCACCGAGATGGTCCGTTATTTGCGCCACAATCTTGTTTATGACACTGGTCATTAACTCGGGCGTAGCGTTGCGACCAAAGTGAGCCACCCTCTGATTTAAGCCGGACCGCTAGTCGATCGAAAGTTTTGGTATATTCGCCTCTTTCTCTGTTTTCTTGTTTACTTCCGTGGTTACCATTGTGCTGTCTGTCACGACTAATTTTCAATATTACTAGCTTTCTTACAAATCTTTCCTCAGGCACACGTTTATCACCTCTGGGTATTCCTGCTTGTATAGCATGATTGATTCTCTAATCAGTTCCAAACTTCGGTGGCTCCTTCTCGCAGCCGTTTGATAACCATTCAATTTTGTTTTCTGAAAACTGTTCCATCTGCTTCTTTTGGGTCTTATTTTGGGAGCGTTTCTGAACTTTTCCATTACTATTTTGTACCAATTGAATATGTTATCGTTTCCTTGCACACTTTCTTCTATTTCACTTGTTTGGCTCTTTAGACTGCGTTCTTAGTTTCTTCATTTTTTACGGATAGCCGTTTTCCCCTTCTCCCAATGTATGATCGAGGTTTGTGTCTGTTTATCTTGTCCTCGTGAACGTTCTTCTTGCTTTATTTTCTTGTTTCTGATATTTCCTATGACTACCAGTAAACTGATTTTCTTTTTTCGCTGTACTTTTTCGTGGCAAATGTCTTGTTTTCCGCCTTTTGAATTACTTCTAGGCAGTTACTGCCGCCCAATTTTGTCTTGTTCCTTTGAGATCAAACTAACGTAACCTCACGTGGTCTGCCTTAACCTATTCTGCCTTAGTCCAGCTTATTTTTTAAATTTAGTTGGACGAAGGGAAATCTCTCAAGACAACTTCTTTCAGCATATGCGACTCTCACCAACTAAAACCTTGTCTTCTCATCATTCAGTTCCGAATCGCCCTATGCATCACTACTAACTGGACAGATTTGTCTTTTCCTCTTTTCTTCGCACTATCCTTTTGCTTCTTCTGCATTTTTCATGATTTCGGTATGTTTTACTCAGTGTTTGTTTCTGTATTATGTAGTTTCCATGAGTTTGGACTTTGGGCTTCTTTTTTTCTATTTGCCTGTCTTGTTCCTTGGTTTTCATTTTGCTATTTCACAAGTTGATAATATTCTAGTATTATTAGCTTTCACATAGGCGTAAATTGAGAGAGGCAAGGGGAGTAGGATGTAGGTTTAAAAATGTTGTGGAAGTTTTGAGTTTGCCCCCTCAATGTGATGCTTCAACTTACGCCCATGGTTTTTCAGTATGTTTTATACCAGGTTGTCGCAGGATAATTAATTTTTTCTGATTCTTTACGCTTCCACTCGTTTCGCTTGCCATATTTGGCACTGGGTATCCACACTGCCAGTTTGGTTTTGGTACATGCATTTGTCGCTACTTTTTAATTTATATTATTCCAGGTAGATATTCCTCGAAGCATTCATGTTCTGCGAAGACCTGTGTTAGGTGATATCGTACTTCTACAAAGCTCTGGTTTTTTCTTTAGGCCTCTTAGACCACACCTCTTTTCCTTGTATTCTTGTATTTTCATTTTTACTGACTTCTTCCTTATTTTATTTTTCCTGGTATTCACCACCGATTTGAGTAGCCTCCTCAAACTGGCATTTTATATTTTTTCTAATTTATTTTTTTCTTTACGTTCTCTCCCATGCTATAGACCTCTGTCATCTCTATATTTAGCTCTAAGTTTTTCACATTTTTCCCCATATGCGACAATTGCCTCTGTTGTCTATGACAGGAAACTTAGCTGATATTGATTTATTTCTAGCGCCAGCTTCATTCGTCTTATATATAAAGGTTTACTTCCCTCCATTGGTTCTTGTTCTTCTATTCTGGTCCTTCATAGTGCATTTCTAAATAGGTTTTTGATTTCAACTCGATACCCTCGTATAGATAGGTACTTCATGTGACGGTAGGCTACTTCCTTCGTTTTCAGCTGAGTCTCTCACTTTCATCATGGCATCCACCGCCGATATCTTTCTCCTGAACTCTTATTGGTTCCGAGACTTTCCCAATGACGTTCACTAGGCCTATAGATCTGGACTTGATCACGTTTTCCTCTTCCCTTTCTTTTCGATGTGTACTGGTCTCGCCGTTCTTCAATGCTCAGGAAACTCCTCTTTCCTCAGGCCCTCAGTCATCACTTCTAGGTATTCCTTCTTTTATGCCTCATTGTTTCTCTGATCAATTCCAGCGGTGTCTGATCTAGGCCGAAAGCCTTTCACATGTTGAATTTTCTTGTCGTCTCTTCCAGTCGCTTTATCCTTAGCTTCTGTACCTGAGAGGAGTTCCTTGACTGTCTCCTTTTGGTTTTCTTCGATATAATTTTGGAAGCATTTCGGAATTTTTCCCATACATTCTCATTAATGTCTCTGCACTTTTTTGCACGTCTCTGGTTTCTTAGGATTTCGGTCTTTACCTACTTCCATTTTTCCGCATAGCCGTTTTCCATTTCCCCCAATGTGCCATTCAGGCTTGATTCCTTTTTTGCGGCCCTCGTGAGTGTTTTCCTTGCTCCTGCGGCATTCGTTCCATGTTTCTGCAACTTCTTCTAACTACCAGTAAACTGGTTTCTTCTTTTTGTTCGTAGCGAACGTCATATTCTCCTTCTGGATTATTTTCAGACAGTTAATGGCGTCCAATTTTTCTTGTTGCTTTATAATTAATGTAACCTAACTGCACCTAATCGACCCTGACCTAACCTGCCCTTTGTTTTTCATTTCGCAAATCTCTTAAGACAACCTATATCAGTTCAAACTGTGTAGATTTCCTTTTTTCTTCCCATTATTATTCCGTTTTTTGCATTTTGCTTGGTTTGGTTGCTGCGTATTTAATGTTTGTTGCTGGAGTATATATTTTTCTTAAGCCCGAGTTTTGCTCATTGCTCTTTCTCTCACATTCTTCCTTATACTTTCGCAATTAGTGCTATGTCGTAGGCGAAGCAGATCGTATCCACCCCCTCTGACCTTTATTTCTTAGCATGTTGTTATAATAGATGTTCCATAGCTTTAAGCCTTGTGGGACCACACACGACGTTCTCAGTTTTGCTCTTCCTCGAAATGAATGAACCTGTTTTCCAGATAATTTGCTATAATTTTCTGATGCTTTACGCACAGTTCTTTGAATGGACAATTCGTTTTTGTTATCGAACGTTACCAAGAGGTCATAGTTCCTATGCTGGTAACTACTTTCTTCGTTTTTTCGTGTTTTACTTTCATCATGGCACTGTCTACCTTTTTTTTCCTCGTGCTCTTCCAATTTGTTTCTACTTCTTCTCTTTAACTCGCAGTCTGTAGGTGATACAAGATGTTCCCATAGTACTTGATTGCATTCTGCCCTTCTCTCCACTTCCTCCTAGTATGCCGTGATTGTTTCTTTGATCAATTTCGGCTGTATCTGGTCTGGCCCGTAGTTCTTTTTCATCTGAGTCCTTCCAACCGCCTGTTCCAGTTACTCTATCTTAACTCCGGTATCTCTTCTGCAA
Organism: Agriotes lineatus; assembly: GCA_940337035.1. NCBI lineage: Eukaryota > Metazoa > Arthropoda > Insecta > Coleoptera > Elateridae > Agriotes > Agriotes lineatus. The sequence goes on along the minus strand of CALNHX010009176.1, from coordinate 28,507 downwards.
TACTTATCTTCTTTTTCCTTTGATGTTCTGAGCAGAATTTATTCTCCATTTTTGAAATTTCCCTTTTGCACCCATTTTTTGTACGTTCTCGTCAGTTTTCTTGCACGTATTTTTAGACTTGCCTTGTTTAGCTCCTAAAATTCGGTATTTAATTTCCTTCGCTGTTCTCGATTTCTTCCAAAGTCCCATTGAGTTTTGATCATTTTTCATTGCTCTCAGAAGAGTTTTTCTTGCTTACAGACATTCTTTCCTTGTTTCTGCTGACCACCAGTAAACTGGTTTCCTCTTTTCGTTATAATTGTCCGTAGCAAACGTCCGCCTTTTGGAGTACTTTTGTACAGTTACTAACCTCCAGCTATCTATCCACTTTCCCCGTTTACCCCGCTCTTAGTATGTGTTCCAAGACTTTCCAAATGACGTTTAACCGGCATATAGATCTGCCCTTCAGTTGAGTACAAGTGCCACCGTTTTCCTCCTTGTATGCCGCCATTGTTTCTCTGGTTTATTTCGGTGCTATTTGGTCTGGCACTGAGGCCTTTCTCAACTTGGTCCTTCTTTTGGTATCTCTTCTGACTTTTTTGTTCGCGACGCGCGATGGTTCGATTTCGTGTTCTGGGAAGAGTTACTTTTGATAGTACATTATTACAGATTTTTAAATAGTTTTGCAGACAAACAGCATAGAAACAAGTAAGCTATCTAAATAACATGCTATGCAAAAATATAACATCTTTCGCAGTGTTTCGACCAAGGCATAATTATCTCATGTTCCATATCTTGTAACGTCGTACAACTACCAGCTTGTTTCAGGGTTTCACAGAATTTTAATTCAATATTTGAAAATATGTATCACTTTAATAATTAAGCTGGAAAGAGTTCGATACGTTATACAAGAAGTATTTCTCCATCGGTACGAATCAGTTATTGCTTTGTAGCATGACATTAATATAAAGAGAACGTTTACATATAAAAGTTTTTATTCAATGGCATAAATTTAGATTACATATTATCTTTGAGGGCAAAAAATGAAATTTGCATTCATTGCTATGCTATTCAGTTTGACATTATGTAACTTTTTCAAGTTTTAGAAAGGAAATTAATTGTTCTATAATTGAATCTTTTGTTTTTAAATATTAAAGTTTTCTTTTGAACTTTTAAGTATTTTTAAAGTTATTAATTTTTAAGTTGTATCCTTAATTTTATTCATTTAACCAAATGCTATTTTCTAGTCAACTAACTACTAGAATTAATATTAAATTCACCCCAACTATTCAAATCTAAAGGTTTTATATGTGGCATAAAATCTTCCCTTGATCAGCGAATTGCTCTTGAGAATTAGCCTCGTCAAGATTTAAACGAAACCAGCAGAAGGCAATCCCAAATTGACTTCTTTGTCGTTTTCTTTAACTGCTCGCCCAAACAGTGCCACAAATCAGGCCGCGAGTTGTGGCGCTTTTGAAGTATTTGGGAATTTAAATTTAAAGCAGGCACTATTTCGGGTATGGGCAATTCTTGTTTTACTACCTTGCATTAGCATCCCAAGATTGCATTTCTTTGCTTTATAGCCGCTAACATTTCCTCCGGTCTTAAATCTTCCGTCTCAGATGACACGGAAAAATCGGGCAATTCAGGCAGGCGTTGCTTACATTTAATAAGCTGCTGATTTAATCCGGATGATCCGGATTTGCACGCTCGCGATTTATTTCGAATTGCCCCCATTCCCATGTTTTGGTAATTGTCGAAATTGCGTAATTTCCCGAAGGTTACGCGCATTTAATAAAGGAACATTGTAAAAATTATCAAAAGCCGTCACTTTGCAAGATTAAATCGCCATAAAGCTCACTCAAGTGATTATCAGCGTATGGAGCTTCCACGGCCAACTAGGGCGCGGAATAAACGCATCCTTATGAAGTCGGAATTTTGCAAAAATTAACGGCGATAATTTTCGGCTTTTATGGCCCGTCCGAGTAACTGAAAACGCCGACGAGGGGACTCAATTGTGCTCTCTCCCATTATCGTCCCACACAGTTACATTTACAGCTCAATAAAATTCGGAGGGACGATCACCTGCTTGTCACCGCTGAATGTTTATTTTGACATGACCAGCTTTAAAACAGAATGGGAAATTACAATTTTACAGTCATTGCGGGCGTGTCTGCAGCGAATTTGGCCCAACGTGTTTGTTACATCGAAAGTTATTACATGACCTCTTATTTGTTGTAGAGCAGTCAACACGCACTACAGTTAGGTGTAAAATGTAAAAACCTATTAAAGTTATTGATGGCAAAATAGACTTTTTAGACTACAAGTTTTTAAATAGAAGAAAAACTTGGGAGATCACGAAAGATAAGGGACATTTACAACAATTGTTTTAGACAGTTTGGTTTGGGGCTATGTTATTTTCTTCTGGATGACAACCTTAAGATCTGTTTCCATGCAAGGATTAGTGGCTGCAGACTTTAAGAAATTAGAACCGCCCCCGTTTCATGTGGCATTTGATCACATCCTCGCAGTACCAACCCATATCAATGCGAATTGCAACTGCGGAGACCGAATCCATAACGCATTTATGAAAAACGAGAGTCCCAAGCTATCCAGGTGCGCTTCCTGGATCACTGATATTTACTTATTGGGTTCAGAGTGATCTCATCTCGCCGGATATCCACTATTTCCAGACAGTTATCCCAGACAGTTAGTATAGTATATAGCCGTACAAATTGGACACGCCCGTCACGTTATAAATATCATACTGTATAAATTGAGAAACAGGAAATGCAGCTTATAAGATTATTGACATAACTAACCCTCTAAGTATTTCCGATAAGGCACGACTCAAAGCGCCTAAGTGAAAGCCTTTTAGCGGCTAAACAGCTTCTATTAAAGACCAGTTTGTGTGGATTACTTGCCACTTTTATGAAAATTAAATTTTCCATCTAGCTACAAAGGAATACCTCGGTTTTGTGCCTCTCTTTCGACAGTCCGTTACCGGTCGGATGCCGAGTCGTTTTTGTATTCGTCTGTTTGACAAAGCGATTATAATAAAGTCGAATTTATTGTCCTAAAATCTTTGTTGATATTTGCCCTCTGGAAGTTTTCCCTCTGAATTTTTTGCATATTTGCCCGAATTATTTATTCGCGAAGTGAGTAGCGACTTGCAAGGCCGCGTAGTTTAAGTTAGCCGAAAATTGGCTCTTCAGGCACGGCCTTTGAAGAGCTTTTTGTGTGATGTCTCTCAGTGATGCAGAAAATGGGGCGCTTCAACTTCCAGCCTATTATTGCGTACTACGAGTATGTTGCGTTCTAAATAAAGCAATAAATCACGTAGGAAAATACTTTACATTTTATAACCAAAGATTTTGGGTAAAATATTCGTATCTGCTTGCGATTCTATTTGATAAATGTTATTGGAATTTGCAATATTTCCTTAGTAACTATAGAGAGAACGGCTTTTCATATAATTGGCCTGCTCCTTTTTATAAGAGAGGCATTTAATCTAATGTGGCGTTCTAGTTAGTTCTAAAAATCCAGTTTCGTCACTTAAACAAAGGGGAGTTACCGAACGTGTAAAAAATTAGACTAATTTATCTCTGATTTTTTTTAATATTAATTCTCTTTTGATATGCAACACTTCTTGCTTTTAAGAGGATATTTTTTGACGTTTCTAGTTTATGAAGTGGTGCCATAGTGTAGTAAACTTAAATAATTATATTCTGGACCGAAATGGTTCTTAAGATCAAGTGTGAGGGTAAGCTCATATCTTTTCACCACAAATAGCTATAGAAAACACGCTAAACAGATTGAGCAATAAGTTCTAACTGGGCTTCTTGGAAAAGAGTAGAGAGTCTGTACAAAACACAACTGAAACATTGAATTTGTCCATTTCGGCTACAAACTCGCCTGCCGAGAACCCGTTTAGCACGAAAAATTTGATGCGTGCAAACAAGCTTTTGTTTGTGTGATTGTCACAAGATGGATGTTCGTGTTTCCTTTCGGTTTCTTATCAAGGTTAGCTTTCTCTCGTTTTCTGCATGACGAGCTTCGTTAAATTTTGGGAGTTTTGGATTGAGAGAATTTGTAGCGTTCTAAACCAGGCCACACATTTCAATAATTGCTTTTCACATCTCCAAAGAGGCAGAGCTCTAGTAAGATATTATTTCGCTTGCAGAATTGTAGTCTAACATTGCTTTTCGCTGTACTTTATTTTGGAAATAATCTATTTTCTTCTAGAGAACCTTCTTTTTGAGGTTACCTGCAAAATGTGGTAATTTCTGAGAGGGTTCTAAAAACATTCAGGATGATATGAGGTGAAGATGGGTCAAATCCAGCGATGAGGACTATTTTTGGGAAGAGGTACTCGGTGGCCTAGTCATTATAGTCCGTGACCTGTTTGTCAGTTATCCATTGAATTGCTCGCTCCGGTAATGCAGGACAGGTATTTTTGGCTGTAATAAGACCAGTACTTCGGTAGGTTTAATTTCATATATGTTCTATTAGTAGTGCTATAAAATGTAATCCAATTTAATTGTAGGGCGATTTTGTATTTGCCTTCGAAGGTTAAGTTCGATTATCGTTACGACGCGAGCATTACTCCGGTCCATTACATTTTAATTTGCATTTTTATCTCATATATTTATAGTTGTATCAAATTTATTAGCCCATCAAAGTATATAAATCTAGGCTTTACTTTCCAAATTATAGTTGGCTAATTAAGTTCGGTAAGATATCAAACATGCTGGGGGTAATTCCTGTGATGAGATAATATTTTAATGCCATTTAAAGCTGGTTAATTAAGTCAATGATTGGCTAACCTCATTTTTACACTGAAACCAAAACAGATTTGGAACTTAATAATGTTCATATTCGAGTGCTGCCACGCTGATGGTGTAATTTTTGATTTAGAGTCGGGGAAAATATTATGCAGACCCCTATTGCACTATTGCGTTACGTTTTACAATCGAGTATATAAAGTATGTAATATAGCTATAATTATGCATATCTCTGTGATAGTGATAGTGTTAATTATTAGTTTCTATACACCTAAATGTTATGGTTGTTTGGTAATACCAGTAATTATATATCGCTTTTATATTACATTTGCTACTACCCAAAATTCCATCAATCAATACTATATGGTCTATACTTTTAGGTCACTTAGTGGTTTGTCCTCTCAAGAATCTAGCGTGGCATGTTTTACTGTTTGAGATCGATCAAAAATCTCGTAACACAATAGAAGGAGAAGGAACGGAATGCTGTTGATGTATTAATTTCAATGGTGATAGAAGAAAAAGAAACTAAAGGTAAAGCAATGGACAAAGCAATCAAGAATAAAGTAAAAGGACTAAAAGAAAATTGGCTAGCTATAAAGTGGTGTGAAATAGAGGAACTTGGGAGAAAATACAAGGCGATAAACATACACCAAAAAGTTAAAGAAATAGGAAGCATCACAGAGGTAACTCAGAAAGGCAACTTAATAGACGATACCGGACAATTCATTTGGAAACTGAATATCAAAATCAGAAAATGGAAAGAATACAGCGAATATCTGTTTTCATAGTAGCTGCGAACAGATTATAGAGCACCCAACATATGGATTTTCCTACCTAAGTATCACTAACGATGAAATAAGAAAATAAATTTACCAACTCAAGAATTACACAGTGCAGATGGAGGTCCAAAACTTTGCAATTAGTTGACGGCAAACACCTAAACCCACTTGTTGGTTTATTAAACCATATCTACAGAACAAGAAACTTATCAAAACTAGTGGAGTAATTAAATGAACTATGCACAGACCTGCGATGAACATAAAATGATCGGTTTAATCCATGAGAGAAATTCAGGCAATATAAAAAAGCATTGAGGAAAATCTCAAATTTGAACTTCGAATGTGGAGGCACTTTTCAGTGTTCAACTCCTGATACAAAGAGCATGCGACGTGGGTTGTGCCTATTTAGTAGGGAAGCCAAGAGAGTTAATAATTATTTTCGTGGGACTGAGCAGGTTTATACCGACAAGTGATACCATCGTAATTAGCGGTGTTTCCTCAGTAGAAAAACTCCTGTTGTCGCTTTCTTAGCCTGTGGAGTGAGAAGCTATGACGTCACAAAGGTGGTAAAATGGTATGTTTCAACAGTTTTTTGCAAATATCTCGTTACCTGTGAAGTTTACTGTAAACTTTACCTTATACAAAATTAATCTACATATAATTTACAATAAAAATGGTCTTATGGATTTTTGCAGTCCAGTAAAGGATTACGGAGATTTGGAGGTGGTAAAAATGTAACTTTTTCTGTTTGGCAAAAATTCAAAAATTACGCCTATGAACTCGTAATATTCGTTCCAAGTGTATTATATAAAGGGTTCAAGGAAGTTGGGAGGCGAGATGGTTATGGTGAAGCACCCAGCACCAAAGACGACATACTCGTACATTTGCGCAGATCATCCACTACTACACATATTGAAGTGGAAGATGGAATTAATGTCACTCTTGGACAAGCAAAATTTCTAACTAATACTAAAAACACGATGCAACTGATTGCTCTAATCACTGTACACAACAGCAAGCTGGCTGCAAAGTGATTCATGCAGAAGGTGGTGCTGACATCAAGATCGTTTTTACAGCAATTGACTAATCAAAGAAGGAAACAGAGGCTATCGTAATTGGCAATGACACCGATTTATTGGTCTTGTTGGTTGTTCATGCTCCAACCAACAAACAATTGAAGATGATTGTACCGAAGAAAGGTAACCAAGAAGAAAAAGTTTAGTGCACTGGTGCATACAGCGTGGTATCGGAGAAATGAAGGATTGTGTCTTGACAGCTTACACTTTCGCCGAATGTGATACCGCTTCTTCAATTTATAGAAAGAGAAAAATAACGTCTTCTGAAAAAGTGCAAAGTGACAAAGAGCTTTACACAAAGCTGTTGACTTTTAACAATCCAAATGCAGACCCAGATGCGCTAGCTGATGCTGGAACAATTTCTTCCTTTCGATATTTGCATCAACAAATGCAGATAATTTGGATACTCTGCGCCTTCAATGTTACTTGCAGATCATTACAAAGGAGCCTGTACACACAAATTTGAGGTTGGCACTTTCCCCCATCTTTAGCAGCTGGACAACAACACTCTTATAAAGTTTACCATCAAGTGCAGGAATGGCTCAATGTCAATAAAGATTCACTAAAATGGGGTTGGAAAAAGATTGGTGGTTATTTGCCTCCAGCTGCAACCACAAAGGCAGCTGATCCTGAAAAATTGCTCTCTCTCATTGTTTGCACTTGTAATGCGGGGTGTGTCAGGAACTGTGAGCGTCGACAGAGTGGCTTGAAATGCTCAAACATGTGCAAGAATTGCTCCGGACATAGATGCACCAACAGAGATGCGCCAATTATTGACGACGGCATCGATGAAGATAATCTTCAACATGAAAAAGAGCTTAACGATTTTTAGGTTACTGATTGCTGTAATTTATTATTATGTAACTACCATGTACATTGTACATACCACTTTCCATTGAAGAACATTGAATGTACTGGAAAGCATGTATTGTGAAGAAAAAAAAAGTCCATTATTTTTTGTATTAAAGCTTATTAGATAAAGTTTGTAGTCAACCTTGTTTCAATGCTATCCACATGATTTTATATTTTTAGGAAAATATGACAAAGGATGGAGGTAATTTAAGTAGCTTTAATTATAAAAGCTCAAATGGGAAAGAGAAAAACGATATCATGAATTATCTAAAAGGAAAAATAGGCAAAATGAAGATAAAAACGACAAAGGAAGGGAGCAATGTAGATTTATTGTCAGATGTATACACATAGGCGTACATACATACATACACACATACAAATGTTCCTATGTTAATGATGCGTTACTGAGTACTTTTTATAACGAAACATACTCTTTATAGCGAAATATACTCACTTTCAAGTGATTACGATGAATCCCAAGCTAACTAGAAAATAATGACATCTTTGCCCCTCAATATCTCCGTAACTGTTGTCTAGAAGTCAAAAATGCATAAGATCATTTTTATTGTAAATTGAACATAGATTAATTTTGAATAAGACAAAGTTTGCGGTTAAAACCTACCATTTTACTACATTTCTAGCTTTCCACCCTTCTCCCGCCTAAACCCGACCCGCAATGTTGTGCAACTTTTTACCACTTACTAAGAGCAGAGTACTAAACAGTTTGCTGCTGGGTAGAACTTTCTTTTTGGATGTTTGGGTTAAACCCTGGTTTTCTGTACTAAAACCTAGAACCAAGAATGGCCATCTTTGTGACGTCATAGCTCCTCACTCCACAGGCTGAGAAAGCGACAACATGATTTTTCATACTCAGGAAACACCACTGAATAAGAAGATACCACTTGTCGGTATAAACCTACCGAGTCCCACGAAAATCGTTATTTGACGAGTTAATTTAGTTTGGCCTCTCTACTAATTAGGCATAATAGCAAATCTCTACTCGCACCAAATATCAACAGCAACAAGACTTGAAGGTGAAACAAATAGGAGTAACACAAGGGTGCATTCTGACTCATTCTTCGTTCAATTTATATACTGTTCACTATTGCCCTTGAAGATATAAAGATATAAAACAAGATCGAAGATGTTCGTCTGATTGGCAGAAACTACAACGGCACCGACATCCACAATCGTACGTTGGCGTCCAGCGGAATCGATCAACTTATTTTAGCAGACCGATGTTTTTATTATGGCTTCCTATAAGACGAATTTAACAACGTTGTAGCCCTAAATAACTTCACTGTGTCCGTACGCGTATAACACGTCGGCCAAAATACCAATCACGACGAAATGACGACCAGCGTTCAGTCACGAGTGCTATAGGTACTCGAGCAGCCTCTCTACATCTAGTCAGTTTAGGGAGTGAAGTTTGAGAGATCCCATTTCAGCATCCGAATTTTCGGGGTGAGATCACAGGCGTACGCAAAAAATCCACAAGAATCCCAACATTTCTATTCAGTTTAACGCAAAATTTGACACAAATACCTACGTTGCATTTCAAGAATTTCTATTCGTCATCCAACGTGTTCAGTCTTACAGCTACAGTTCGATGATTAATGCAGACATTGTGACGCCGTAGGAATATCTATTTTGCCTATATTATGTGCTACTTCTTACCAGAAACTATGAACGATTAACGACTGCTTGGCGGGATATTCAAACAGCTCCGTGTTTTTTAATATCTTTTATATGTTTAGAATCTCATAGATTCATTACAGAAACAATGACACGGTGAGTCAACGAAGGGCTAAAGATACAGCAGCGCTTATCACTGTCAAAAATGGGCACAAACAGAAGGCTGAATAATGAAACGCATGAATCCTATGTGTGCAATTTTCGATGTCAGCAGGAGGTTGAGGTCGTAAAATCCTCGAAGGTACAATACCTCCGTTGACTCCAGCAGAAGGAGAAATGCCTGACCAGTCGGCAGTCGAGCCAGAGGCCATAAATCCTTTCGTTGACGGAATAAATTTTGGGGAAATATAAACATCACCGAAGCAAAAACCCAGGAATTCCTATATCACATGCACCCACTGAGTGCTAGCAACACGTTCGAGATTTTCTCGTCAGAGTGAAAGTAATTAAATTATATTAAATTAGTTTTGCTATCAAAACGTATTTATTGTTTCTATCTATGTGAATGTAAACAACAACCAAAATATTTTCCTTGGAGGGTATTCTGAGCAGAAAGGGGTACGATATACAACAATTTATGATACAAGGCAAAGTGGCAGGCGCAAGAAGACTTGGATGCATCTCATGGTTATTCCGGTTAGCTGTTGATAAGGTGATATGGCATCATAGAAAAAAAAAGAATATGAAAGAAAACCGACAGATATTAAAATGGTATGATGTCTTGTATTAATACAGGGTTTAATGCAAATATTAAATAATTAAATAAGGGCAAATCACCACAATGCTCAGGGTATTTTTATTGTGTTAAACTTTGCCTGTCAGTATTTTAGGCTTATTAAAATGAAATGTATTTATTACTTTTCAAATAAAATGTTTAATTGCCCCTTTCGATATTTTATTGAACTGCAATAATAATTTAGGCAAGCTTCAGCAAAACACAAAACTCCTCCCAGGTGGATTCAGATCTGAGCTGGTGCAAGGTGACGCTGACGGGTTTCTTTGCTTGAAGTCGCCTCCCTGGCCCCAAATGTTGCTTCAGGATGCTCGTACACACCTCCTTGACCTTTAGGAATGGAGACCCCAGGTTTCTGCAGCTCAACTGGAACGTAGTTGGAAATTTTCAGGTGCTCGCTACCGTTTCACAGCCAAAGATGGGTTGGTGGAATTTATAATTTTATGTCGTGGAATCTACCACAAATAATACCACAGATGCATGGTGATTTGTATAAATAACTGGTACACTTTTTAACTTAGTAAAAACACCTTTATTATATTAAAATATAAATTTTAGGGAGCTCAAATTTTGCTCCCAAGCTTTCAATTCTACAGCAATTGTTCTTCACTTTTTTTTTAAACAAAACAGCATCGCGTTGCTAGGTAACAGCGATCTCATATTGTTTATAGAAAATTAGTTTTAGTTATTAATTTACATAAACGGAATAAAATTTTAAAACATTTTTCTAAAATCTAAAAATTGTCTTATTTTTCTTATATCTAAAAATTGTTCTTATTCGTCACATACAACGTTTTTATAATCACTACTTTGCTATAACACTTACTTTTAAAATGCACTGGACTTGAGTTCAATTCTACACACGTCACTGTTTGTTCTTCAATTCAGTTGCCCTCGTTCTCTATTGCTCTTTGCAATTTCTATTTTGTCGTGCTTCGATTTCATTTACCTTTCAGCTTGCTTGCTTTTCACTGGCCCGTACTTTTATTAATAACTCTACGCTCATTCAGTATGCACATAACCAACCTTTTGTGTTATTTAATTTCATTTGGTCGGGCTTTAAATATGCTCAAACCTACCATACTACTTATATTATTTTACTCAAAATGCAAATTCAAACCCTCTGAAATCTGTTTCGCTTCTGCGTGCCTTGATTCCTCTAATTATGCTTGTTGCATCTCGCTACCAATGCATTTAATAACTTCAATTACTGTTTTAAATTGCAATTAAAAAAAATATTTTAACTCTGTGCTTTAATTGACTTTGTTCAATATTTCTCACTGCATACAGAGCCAAATTGTGAGCTTAAAACCATCTCAATTTATAAAGGGAAGTTAAATAGACACAAGGAAGGAAAGAAGTTCAACACGAAGTAAGGGAAAAGCCCCAGTAATAGTTATCCAAGAAAAATTATGGAAGCTAGACTGTTGGCGAACAGAAAGAACGGAATGCCAACCCTTCAATAAAAGAAGAAATAGAATATTGATGCAATTAAACGAAAAACATAAAGCAGGTCACTAAAATGGCATTGGTTAAAGGAAAGTAGTGCAAGTGAGAACATGTTTCTACGGTCTACAGCGAAGAATCAATGACAACAAGAAGAAGGAGACGAAAAAACTGAACATATAGATTAAGTAATAAAGTAGCTTTTAAACTTTATTAACAACAGGATTTGTAGTGCAACAGTACAGTATTGTATTAATAGAAATAGAAGGAACTGGGTAAATAGAATAGTATGTACTAATGACAAATAAATAAAGAAGGTAGGTCTGTTGAGTCAGCGAAAACATTTGTGTAACTGCTTTTATCTGTTACTTGCAAGGACTTTTCGTAATCCTTCTTACTATAAAGTAATGACTGCTTTATTTCTATATCTCTAATATACATGGAGCACACATTTACATACAAAATGAAGATACACAACTTGTTCCGTGTTTAAGTTCCTAATAACGAACTGTACTCAAAGTTAGCGCTGTAAAAGTGCAATTTTAAACACGCAAAGTTAAAATCTTGTACTTGTAGCCGCTCAAAAATCTTATTTTGCCCATAAATCTTCCACATTGCCTTATTATGCACAAAGAGAGGACGACCTTCCTCAGCGCCAACTGTGCGAAAATCACAATGCACTCCACACCTAATAATTATACAACCATTGTAGATCGAGACCTTGACAATATGGAGAATGCAGCTGACGTGATGGCTGATCGCATTGTGCTTATTATTGTTCTTAATATTCAACAGCCCCAACCTTGCTCTTCTTGTGGACACTAAAAGGCGGCTTTTGCCGCGGAGGCTCGTTTCTAGTTCACTGGATTGGATCGCGGCGTGACGTAAGCGCCTTGAGACTAATTTAAAGTCGGCTCGATCGCGCCTATTACAAAACGCGAAAGTAATTGTCAATATTGTTTTTGCGCCGCCTTTTCACGCTTTCGATTTCTGCGGAAACGCATGGACTACAACGGAGGAGTGTTGACGGATGTATGGAAATATTTCGGTCATAATATTTGCGCTTTCCTTGATGCAAGGCGTTCCGAGCACGTGGGTGGAAGGACGCAAGCGAGCAAAAAGCTTTTACTTTAAAAAGTTTCTGCTGCTTACGAGAATGTTCTGCTCCAGTTTTTTCATTTATCGCAGATGTTTTTGCTATTGCTCGCTGTGCTCTATTTTTAGGACGAAAAAGACTGCTATTGCGATCAGTGTTCGCATTGCATTATTAGAGCTGCATTCTAGATTACAACATAGAATAAGTTGCTTTTATAACTAGTAAGCAAATATATTTTAGTGATAACTAATATTTCATAGCTATAACAACAGTAATCTTCTTTTGTTCAAGTATTTAAAAAAATTGCTTAAATAGTAATATTTGAAATGACTTCTCACCTATGTAAATTCACATTGGAAAGTAACCTTTGCAATTGGTAAAATAACCTACCTCAATATTGGAAGTTACAGCTTTTTACAATAAAATGCATCACCCCTTTTTCAAACATGCTGAAACTGAAAACTCATCGAACTGAAACGCTTGCAGGGTAAAGCACGTGATTAGGAAATAGTTTTCCCAATAACAGCAGGAACGTTTCTTTTTTCTCGGGAGCCAACAATGCATACGAAATTACCGCCAGTTATTGCAAAAGTTTAATAAATTACACGAAGGTCTTGCATCCAGTGGCGATTTGCATAACATGCAGATAAAGCAGCTTTTGCGGCTACGCCGTACTCAAGGATAGTTTTTCCGTTGTGTTCGTCTAATGAAATTAGCGTTTCGAACGAAAATAGCGTAGGTCAGTGGGTGAAAATGATGTGCAATGCTATTGATGTCAAGGGACGGCGCTAACAAGACGAACTTCAAGCGTGACCATGCATGCCGATCGATGCTGCTGCTAATTATTCGTCGGGTATTAGACCATGTCTACTCGGAAGATAACAAAGGCATATTTTTAGCTCAGGGCCGCTACGGGACATTTTGGGATTCAAGGTTACCTAGAAAATCAAATTATGCTACTAATTTTTTATTACCCTTTAATATTTTGCAAGCTTATGTATCATAAGAAAGATGAAGGTCTTCTTCGTTCTCAAATGATGCATTTTTACATTTGTCAAGTTTCATAGTATTGATTAACTCCTTTTCCTTACTTGCTCTCTGTGTTCTTCTACGATTTGCCCATGAGTGTCCACTGCGGCTAACGTTGCGTAACTGTCAATACCATTTCACCGGCGTTCGTGGTACGTGTCCATGCAAGCAGCTTCTTGTTATTTCTTGAACTGGATATTGAGCTTAAGGATAAAAATTTCTTTCCCATAAACTGATAATGGCTAAATAAAAATGTTCCTTTACAATAAATATAAAAATTATCTTAGTTATGCTGCTCTTTAATATTTTATTAATCACACTAATTAATAGTTTTGTTCCGACTAGCCATTAGGTTTACAAAACTCTCATTCCAGGGTTGAGTCGCTACACAGTAAGAAATAATAAATTTATTCTCAAATAATGGTGACGAAACGACAAAGAAATTTGTGTTCAATTTTACTCTAATCAAAACAAGCTGTTGATAATTTCGTCACAGGTATATAACGATGGAATAAATGCAACTCCGTAACTAAGCAAACCTGTGTATCGGTAACCAGGGACGCCGCATCGGTCCAACGTTTGTCTCGATTCGAATTTCACAATCACGCCAACCTACTTCAGTGCCTTCCTGGACCCTCAGATGCTGGGAACTGCTCAAAATGTGCCTTTTTTCCACTCTGCACCGTTGTCTGCTCGTTGGAAGCGCTTCGCTCCAATATGTCGGTAGCTCCCTCGACTGCGGTTCATGCTGCTTGAACTGCCTTAGCTTGTGCTCTCGATGTCGCTGTTATTACTCGTACCTGCGCTCAGGCTTCGTTTGCTGGTCCAAATCGTGGCTGCGCTTTTCCAACTCGTTACTGGCTTCTTCAAATCGTGGATGTTAGTCGAAGTTTGGAGTTTTGCTGCTCCAATCTTGACTATTATACTAACTACCGTAAACACTGCACTCTACACAAATTGCCCACGTTTCTATAACAATAATACGAACAATTGAAACTCAAGCGACTTTAATTACTTGAAATTTACAACATTCTCACTGGAAGCTAGCACGCAATCAACTTTTTGGCTTTGGTTGGCCGAGCTTTTTTTTATTTACTAGCGTTGCTAAGTAACCTACTACATTTATTATTTGCGAGTACACCTACTATAATCTTTTATTTGTTCTCTCGAATGGTCAAATATTGTTGCGCTAACGTTATATTTGTTTTAATTCACAAATTTTACTTTTATGGTTTTAAGCACGGTCACTCTTAAATTGCTTTATGCGCTTAGACATCTTATAAAATTCTTTACGCTATGTGATTACCCGTAACTTCATTGACCAACAGCCTAGCATGTCGCACTGAATACAGACTAACTGCACTTTGACTCTGCAAACGCTCCACCTTTTTTACTAACGTCTTACGTTACTTCAAATATCTGAGCATTCACCAAAATCATAGTAGCACTTATTATTTTAAATCGTAACCCTGCCGATATAGATTTTGGAACCTATTTGCTATTCTTAGTCTAATTAAATTATAAATTGCTTATCAATTATGGTTTATATATCTATCAATGTTTAATTCTGATAATACCTTTTTTTCTATAGCGATTAATAACGTACAAATTCTGTTCAAGTTTGATTTTTAATTTTTAATTAACATTTATTTAAAAATAATTAAGAAGCCAGAATTGCCATAGGTAGCATACCCATACCATCTCAATATATCTCCATATCATCACATTAGCACTCACACCCTTGTCAATTACATTTCTCTCGCAATTCAGTTATGTCTGTATAAAATTCTAAATTTTCTATACTGTAATAAGAGACCAAGAAACGAGTCGATATTCTAAAATATTGGAATTCAGAGCAGAATGTTGACAACGCAAGTTTAGAAAACACGAGCCGACTCTGAATGCATGGCAAGCGTCGACCGAAGCGATACTATAGGGAGGCAGGAGCAAGTCATACATGCAAATGTAGGTGTAATTTCGTGCACAAATGCCTTTTGGCAAAGCAGGCGTCGGTGGCGCAACAAGTCAGTCGGCATAGTGCAAGTTGGCATAACTCGCTATTTAATTTAATCTAGGATTAACCGATCGCACCGACGCGGTGGGGACCTCCTTGTTGGTGGTTAGGGGGCTGACCCTCCAGTGTTCGATACATTTACATAAACCGGGGTAATCCAATAAAAATCCTGCTGGTGCGCTAAAAATCACACCGCCAGCGTTTGATCTACATAAAGGAACATGCAAATTAAAATTATATTAGAATCTAAAATAATAAGTTCTACGTCTGGGCCGCATGCATAATGCATGGGGGAATATTGCAACCGGAAACGGAAAGGGGAAGAATAACCTGCGCTAATGTGGCGGTTAACTATGGCGCTCAGATTACAAAGTTTCGGCAGATTAGATTTGGATCTTTTATTGGATTGTAATGTGGAAACAAAGGAATGGCTGCTGATTCAATTCGTTTTATGTATTTCTTTGAATATCTTGCGGACGAAAACCTTTTATGTTCGCGGAATTATGAAACGAATTGGATGGAACTTGCGAGCTGCGTGGGTTCCAGAAATCGTTGCTTCACTAGGGCATCGCCACGTGGGCGATTATTGCGATCGCACAATACAGTTAGTTCAATTCTTTCGTTCCGGCGCCCAAATGAAACCGGAAAACTCGGATCAAGACACGTAATCGTTGCTATTTACAGTGTCACACCTTTTGCATTTCTTATCGTTGAACCCTAATTGCCTGTCATTGTTTTACTTTTATTTGTAAGCTCACTCAACGCATTGTTATATATAAGCAATACTTTCTAATGCCTCTATCTATAAAACGGACAACATTACCGGTTTCTAGTATTTTTCGTTAATGAAATATCAACTGCAAATAGAAAAACTAACTAAAGTTTGAAAAAGAACTAGAATCAGAAAGAAAAAAATTATGAAAGACTCTGGAAGGAATTGAAGAACTGTCCAGGATACTATCTGTGGACCTGAAGAATAATGGACAAAAAAGATTGCATGAGAAAGGAAAATTCTATGGAGGACCATGGAAGCAATTAAAAGAAGGTTAAGGATAATTTCTACAGTTAACTCAAACAACAATTAACAAAAAAGACTGTATGTGTAGGCACACAGATTCGGGGTTACGAGCTAATTAGCTTTATTGTGGATTTAGATCGGCTCTTATGCATAGTGGCTGCCGACTTACCCAAAAATTCTGTAGCGCCCCTTTGGTCAATGGGTTGTAGGTCAAAAACATGACGCTGGGCGAAAGCGAGGCAATCAGCGGGCCAGCAAGAACAGCAAACATTGCGATATTTAGCAGTATGTGTTCGATGTTATAATACTTACTGGGGGTTGTGCGCCCCTCACGCAGTTCCCGCATCTAGTAAAATACTCCGCTCAGGCATAATCTTCAGATGCACCGCCCATGATGTGCCTGTAAAATCCACCAATATGGATGCTTACCACATCTAGTGCCTATCAGCCAAATTCTAATTATACCAATAAACTGCAACTCATGTTGGTGTGATATTCATCTGCCGTTGCCGCTTTATTAAAAGATGGAAATCGCAAGACGTTGGTGGGAAAAGCATCCCGGGATGTTCAGAAGCACTTTCTTGATCACTGATAATTACTTATCAGGCCAAGGGTTATTTATCATCTCGTTGGATGATCGCTAACCCTAGCAAATAGTGCACTAACGCGGTACCGATGGGACACCAACGCAAAAATAAGACAATGAGCTACAACCCGAACAACAAAGCTCTCTACAATCAGCAGCAATACCAACAGTGAAATAGTGTTCAACTCGGCTGCACCATAAAACTACATACAACCTCCATTACAAAGTTACTCGCAAGACTATCTATTACAGGCCTTATTGTTTCACTCTTTTCTTATTAATCCACATAATTACCACAAGCAACGCTGCAAAAGAACATAATAGCTGTCGCATTGAAACACTACCCTCTGTGGTGTATCAGATTTCAGAACATTTACACAGGCACGTCCACGACTAACTGACTACCCAATCTCCGAGATTTTAAAGCTACCGCCAGTTCCTCAATATAACTTCGGGCACGGTTTAATTCTAAAAACATTTAGAACGTATTATATTTCAACGGTTGATTTAGTCAAAGCCCATAATCATAGTAATATTAATAAAGTATAGAATATTATCAAACAGCTCAAAGAATACAAAATTAAATATTACAAAACATTAGAAAAAACTAAACTACAAAGATTCGTGGAAGCAATTGAGGAAAATATCTTCGGATAGCTGAAGAGCCAATGGGAATGACGAGAAAAAACAAAGCTAGACAGTTTTAGAATAATATCTGCGGGCAGCTTAAAGAACAATGGAAAAATTATTGTACGAGAAAGAACAAATGTACGAAGGACAATGAAAAGAACTGAAAGAAAATTTAGGGCGATATTTCCGAAAAGCTTAAAGAACAATAGATTAAAAATATTACATGAGGAAGAACAAAGCTATGAAGGTAAATGATAATATCTGCATGTAGCTGAAAGAACAATGGGAAAACAATATTGCGTGAGACAGAGTAATCCTACGAAGAACCATGGAAGCAATTGAATAAAGATTCAGGGTACTATCTACGGGCCCGAGAAAAATGCCCAAGAAATATTGCATGTGAAATAAAAATGCTACAAAAGACCATAGAAGCAATTAAGAAGACTAGCTACGCACAGTTTAAAGAATAATGAATAAAGAAGGTTACATGAGAAAGAACAAAGCTATAATGAACCATGAACGCAATTGAGAATACTATATGCGGGGAGTTTAACCGATAGGATGAGAAAGAGCGCAGCTACGAAAGACCAGGGAAATAGTCGAACAGGTACTATCACGGGCAGATAAAGCTACGACGGAGCATGGAAGCAATTGAAAAAAGATTTAGGTTACAATCTGAGGGCAGCTTAAAGAGCAATGGATAAAAATCCATGTGGAATAAGAATCCTGCGAAGGACTTTAAAAGCAATTGATGGCATTTTTAAGATAGTATTTACGGGCTTATAGACTGCTGCAACTTATCGCCGAGTGTAAAGTAGAAGGAAAACGAGGACCCGAGAGGCGCCGCTTATCTTGGCTGAGAAACATACGCCAAAGGACCTGGAACACATCAGCAGTAAATAATGTCATTTGGGCCAGAATGTTCGCCGACGTCCACTGAGGATATGGCACATTTAAGAGAAGATTTACGGGCATCTGAAACCACAATGGACAAAAACAAACCTATGAAAAACCATTGAAGCAATGGGCAGGACAATAGGCACAAGATATTGCATAAAAAAACAAAATTTTTAAGAACAATGAAACAATTGAAGAAATGTTTAGCGTATCGATGCTGGCAGCTTAAGAAACAATGGACAAAAAGTATTGTATGAGAAAGAACCAAGCTACGACAGACTATTGAAGCAAATAAATATACTGTCTGAGGACAGCTTAAAGAGCAATCAATAAAAACGACGATTGTATAAGAAAGAATAATCCTGCGAAGAACGATGGAAGAAATTGAAGAAAGGTTTAGGATACTATCTGTGGGCATATTATAATGCAATGGGCAAAGAAGATTACATGAGAGAGAACATAGTTATAATGAGCCTTTGATGCAATTAAGGATAGTATATGCACACAGCTCAAATGATAGCATTAAGATGAACGAAGCTACCAAGCACCATGTAGGCAGCTGTAGAAAGGTTCGGGATAACCATCTGTTGGTAGCTTCAAGAACAGTGGACAACGAAATTTAATGAGAAAGAACAAACCTATGGAGCAATTGAAGGAAGTTTCAGGATACTATCTTCGAGAATCTGGTAGAACAATGAAAAAAGGATTTCATGGGAAAGAACAAAGATACGAGAGACCATAGATGCAATTGAAAGAGTGTACAGGTTACTATCTGCGGGCAGCTTAGGGACAGTAGATAGAAAATCATCAGGAAGAACAATCCTATGAAGAACCTTGAAACCATGGAAGCAATTGGAGGAATTTTCAATATACTAACTCCGGGAGGCTTATAGAACAATGGGAAAATATTGCATAAGGAAGAAGAACGCCACGAAAGACCATGGAAGTAATAGAAAGAAGGTTCAGGTTACTCTGTGCGTGCAGCATGAAAGAATTACATGAGAGAGATTAATCCTACAAACAACCTTGGTAGCACTTGAAAGAAGATTGTGAAACTTGGAAAATGAATTAAAACGATTGCTTGAAAAAGAACAAACCTGTCTAGGATCATGGAAGGACCTAACTGAAAGAAGGTTTACGAAAATACCTGCGGGTGGTTTAAAGACGGAGAAACGGAGAAAAAAGATTCGATGAGGAAGAACAAAGTTACGAAGGACAATGAAGGTAAACGGAATTAATTGTAAGATACTATTTGCGGATAGCTTTTAGAATAATTAATAAAAATAAAGATTGCATGAGAAAGAAGGTTTATGAAGCTGTCTGTAGACAGCTTAAAGAAGAATTGATCACTAGGATTGCACTGGAAAGAACAAAGTTACACAATACTATCAGCGGGATGCTTAAAATACAGTGGATAAAAATATCCTGTGGGAAAGAGCAAAGCTTGGAAAGAAAATGCAAGCAATTGAAGGTTCAGGATAGTCTCTACGTGTAGCTTAGAGGATAATGCACACTAAAATATTGCATCCCACCAAAGCTTAACGATCTTTCTCTTAAAATTCCTGAGATTTCATGACAGTATATACTTATTCTAAAATAATGTTGACCTTTTTTTATAGAAAGTGATATCAAGGTGTGAACAGGATGCTTACGCACTGTGTTACTACTAGGCGTAATACCATAAGATAAAAAAAACTGATTCTGAGCAGGCCTTGATATGTGTTATACGTTTGGCAGTACTGAAGTGTATTGTCAGTCTATGTCAAATTCGAGATTCGCAGGTTAAGTTCTACGTCAGTTTGTGTCAAACAACAAACAAAACCTAACCTTTTACTCTCGAATTTGACATAGACTGACAATACACTTCAGTACTGCCAAACGTATAACACATATCAAGGCCTGCTCAGAATCATTTTTTTTTATCTCATGTTATTAATCAAATTAGAATTACAAGACTATATTCTAATGTCATATCAAATCATATCATGGCGAATATGAAATCATTAACAAGACTACGAGGGTTGTCCAAATATAATGCATAGCGCCCTCTAGCTAGCGTACAGTGTAACATAAACAGCTGATCTTGTTCTCAGTTTGTAGCCTGAAGTCTAACGAACACGTTAGTGCCCAGTGTTAATGGTTTTAGTAAAGTGTAATGATGTCCGAAACCGAAACGACAGTGAAAACAAATCCTTGGCTCACTCTTTCATTCAAAGCATTTAAGTCAGGAAAACAGACTCTTCGAAGCGGTTCCTTGAGTTTTCAAAGTCTGGGGGACTCAAATCTGGTCGAGAAACGTTTCGCCTTCATTTTCATAGCGAGAGAGCAATTCCCGGCAGATGCTGAGCGTAGCATTCTGCTCAGGCGAAAGGAAAAGATAAATCCAACGTGCTGCGATCTTTCGTTTTTGCGGAATTTCAGTTATAATGCGGTGAGCATTTGATTTTGAAATACCTGTTTGTTCTTCTGTCTCTCTAATCGTTATTCGTCAGCCTTCTTCAATTAGGGTGGCGACAATAGCCGCGTTAGTGTTATCTTAGGTGACTCTAAAAGGTCAGCCAGAATGGGGATTGTTTTCAATGCGTATACGACCTCCAGGGAATCGCTGATGCCATCTTTGTACTGCACTATGATCCGCTGTATGCGTACCACACGCTTCATTTAACGCGGCATGAACTTCGGGCACTGCTTTACCACAAATTGATTCAACCTTAATGTACGCGCGTTGCTCTAATCTGAAAGTGTGAGCCAAGGATTTCTTTTCATTGTCGTTATCGCTCTCTGGCATCATTACACTTCACTAAAACTACTAATACTGGGCACCAATGTGTTCGTTAGACTTTAGGCTACAAACTGAGAACAAGATCAGCTATTTATGTTACACTGCACGATAGCTTGAGGGCGATGTGAATTATATTTGGGACAACCCTAGTAGGTAAAAGGAGCGCAGAATAGAGAAGATTGAAGTAAATAAAGGCAGCGAAATGAGTTAAGAAGAGAACGAAGATGATGATGATATTCGGACTTAATTTCGGTATTCTATTTAACTGCATTTTCTCATAATTATTTTTGCGTAGTCAATAGTCAAGAGTTAATTGCGTCGATTGATTAGATTTAGAACAATTTAGAAGGATTGAGTATATTGTCTTTCATGTTATATTTAGTTGATGTAAATATCTTTAAGTTTAAAATGTACGTACAGTGTTCATTAAATTTATAAAATCGAGTTATGAGTCGCCGATCAAGTGCATAAGGGGATTGGTAGCCCGTGCGGCACTTCAACGAAGAAAGTTTTTATGTCAGAGTGTCTCGGAGAAGATTCTGCACTTTGTTGTGGCTGGAGCTGAAACTAACGAGGTTAAATGGCTGCGCTGGCCTGTCCGTCTACGACTGTGCGACCACGTGCAACTATTTAGGGTGCACTGAGTCCTCGGGGTCTTTCCTCAGGTATGGACGGTGTAGTTGCGGTGCTACGGGGCATCTGACGCCAATTTGTTCCGGTCGGCAAGCTACGTGCTGCGCCAAATTTACTTTTGGAAAAACCCGACCGCTTAGATGGGTTTTTGGTCGATTTTACAGCCATTCTGCAGGTGCGGGAGTTGGTGCAGCAATTCGTTTGGAGACGTCATATGGGGAAGTTCATTTGCTGAGACGAAACTCTTCACCACGTAAGTCCAACGTTTGCTTTATTACGGCGGCAGCTGTGACCTCATGGGTGGAGGAGAGGTGGTGGATGTTGTTTTAGATCGGTTTGCATCACCGATAAAAAGAAAGGGGAAGGTCAGGCTTTCAGGAAAAGTTCTGGATTCGGAGTACTGGCCGGTTTCTTCAGGTGAGGCTCTGGACTTTGGGCTGGACGAGCTCGACGATTTCGATTGGAAAGCCTTCTTTGGTTGCAGGCGGCGGATCTTAAGTCCCAAGGGAGGTTCCCAGGCACCAAATATGTTCAAATTCAACTTGTGCAGGCGCGCATGTCACTATATCTACATCTTTGATACAGAGAAACGGATAATGTATGTAAAAAGTAAAAAATACGTCGATCGGCTGTTCTTCTATTATTGACTCATGAGCGAAGGTTGCTTAAATAATACGGTTTATTTTCTTCGTTTTCTTATGTTTCTATTAGATGAGCTTTGAGCCTATTGGAATAATCTTCAATTATTTCTCAATGAAAAAGCCCTGTACCTTGACAGCGGAAAAGGGAAACCCCGAAACGGGAAGACGACTAGAAAGAAGAAAAAATATAAAAAGGGATCAAATCGTCTATATTAGTTCTTGTACTGATAAAATAGTTGACTTTATGGTTTAATTATGTATAGCTGATTTTTCTACTCATCAGATTGACGTTGAACTTTCTTCTGTATTGAAAGTCATAAACGACAGATTGGCAAATGTAATACATTTTACCCATTGGAACTTAAAAGATTTTGCAGGTTCATAAAGTAGAGACCTCCATTTTTCCTCCGCTAATTAATTTAGATGTTAAAGCATATATGTTAGCCAAAATGTTTGCTAAAACAGAGACGTTTGTGCAGTAAGTACATTCCAAAACTGAAGGAAATCAATGCGTCTTTCAGCTGTAGATATACATGTGACCCATAAAAATGGGTGTCATGGCCGCCCTTATAATGAAAACAGATCTATTTATGCAGTCTTGCGAAATCTGTTGCATCGCTCAGCGAACCAGAGTAAGTGCATTTATAATCATAAGGACTGCTTTATGAAAGTATAATCCGCCTCGGAATATTCAGCGACGAGCCTCGTAGTGTGTTATCTGCATAAATTAATTCCGCTCGTGTTTAATAATTTGCTCTTTAATGAGCTGCATTGAATAAAACCGTTTGTAGCTCAACTCTTCATTAAATTTTCGGTTTAGCCAAACGGCCAGTGCGGATTGCGCTCATTGGCCTTGTTCGGTGCGATTATTAGTTACTTTGGTAATGAAACCGCGGCTTTAGTGTTGGCGCAGGTAATTTTGTTATTATATTCAAAGGCTGCATTCCAGCAGCTGCATTTAATGACCCTTCAAATAGTCTACTTTGATTAGGTAATCGGAAGTTTACATTATAAAATTGTGGGCTTTGATCGAGCAGCTACACAAATGTTTATTACTAGCTTACTGAGGTACTTTTATAGTCCAACATATTCAACAGTTTTACTTCATACTAGGTGTCATTGTTCCAATAAGGCTGACGGCGATGATGTATTACAGCGCTTACAGTTGTGGCGAGAAATATTTTCGAATATGAGAAAATGTGCCATTTTATGTACGCACAATTTGAGATGTGATAGTCCAGTGTCGCCTCATAGGGGGGCTTTTTAACAATTACCAAGCAAAAAAATAATAATTAATGACTCATCTACATTCCGTCAACGTTTTAATCCAAATATAGCAATGATTTTTACTTTAATAATAAAAAGAACAAAAAGTTTTCTAATACAACACAAAATATACACAAGCGTTAAAATCAAAACGCGATAATTTATGTAATAGTAGAAAAACAGAGCATACATCATGTCCATAGAAAAATATTCTATAAAATTGTGAGTCCCAGCTTTATTTTGCAGGTTAAAGTTTAATACCGGTGTAGGACGTCCAATTTTTTTAAATTTTAACATTTTCAGGTAATAGTAGGTTGATGTTGAGCATACTTCGTTACACTATTCTCCGCCATAAATAAAACTGCATGAAATAACCGAAAAGCACTCAAGATAAATAAACACGCTTCAACTACTGGTGGGTGATATCGTGATTTTTCAATCGCACCCTGGGTCGTGACTGCGATATATTTTTATATCGGAATTTTAAAGCGTGGCGACTTTCATATTATCTTCATTTAATATACAAGTATCTAACCCGTGAAAATTTGCGGAGGCGTGACTTCACTTCTCGTTATTATGCAAGCAATTATGCCAATAAGAACTAATTTTATTACCAAGAGAGTGCTCGAAGCTCTAATACATTCATTTTCATTGTCAAAGATTGCACCACATTTGCTATCGGCCTGGTGGCCGCCTTCACCCTCAGATGGCATGCTATTTCGAGAGCAGTATACAGATTCTGCTGCAACAGCATTTTCGCCCTAATTCCCATATAAGTTGGGGAATTGATGATATTTCTCAACAGTTGCTGTTGACAGATAACTCATGTTATGTTGAGATACTGCGGTATTGAATGGCTACCGCCGGATCTCATTATTTAAACGTTATAACCGTTATATTATAACGGAATGATAGATGATAAAGTATATTTTCAATTAAAGAATAGTTATTTTGTTCTAAAGACATATAGGCTGTTGACAAATTTGAGGCTAAAGCCCCTGAGCCCCTAAGGAGCAGCCGCCACTGTGTGATACACATGAAAGTTTTCTTAGATGATTTTATCGATAAAGCAAAATCGTTATGCAAAATGTGTACGTAACGAGCTACTACATCAATAATTGTACTCATTCATAGCTAATTCAGCATTCCGTAGTAAATTAAAGGCGCTCTTCGGGCAAAAACGGAGCAGTGGCTGAATGATAGCGGCAATAGGTATGTCAACCAAGAAAGCGACGGTAGTGGTGGAGACAACTTAGCATTGCCGACGTCGTTGTTCCATATCGCTGTAATAAGCAATTAGAATGCTGATAGCCTGTCATACTCTTCGCAATGCCATCCGGGAAATACGACGAGCAATTAGATTGCGTATGAAATTATATAATTTCGCGATCGTCCGATATCGCAACGCTTTAATCGCTGCAGTCTGCAGAAAATGCCTCCATGAAATATAAATTAGCTCCGTATCGCGACCGGCGCTTCATTAAGCAGAGGTGGTGGTGCGAATGTACTCAAGTTCGAGCAAACATGTAAACGCTAGCACAGGTGTTGTAAACTGCCATTATCCAGAATGCATCATTATTCTTGGCAAGTTGGGCAGAATATATTCAGCCGCAGCTTCGCCTCGACATGCCGAACATGCCCAAAGACGCTCGGACAGGGATTAAGGGCTTACCGCATCGGCTACAAGCAATTTAAGGCGCGATTCTGGATGGTAATTTGCATGAGGCGTGCTCATTTGGCGGTGGCAAGTATCTTCTATGAAGTTTGAATGCCAATAGTGCAGGATATACAACGAAAAGTTATGGGTGGTGATCGATATACATCAAGTTTGAGATTTGAAAGAGCTTCAAGGAGCTGTTTATAACGTATTGGGGTTTATCATCGCTAGTAGGTATAATGTTCTGTCACAGATCAGGCCACAATAATTTATTCTGTAATAATAATTTTTTTTCGACTCACTTTAATATATATTTGCTAACTTCAATTCTGAAATTAAAAGCTAGATGGCATAAGAATCCGAAATATCAGCAACATATGAAATAACATAAAAACATACATATTGAAACAACCCTCGGTAAAGATAAAATAATGTAATGAGGAAGATATATGTGTTACGAGGTGTAGTTGAAACGGAAACAATAAATTTCAATAGACTATACTGGGAAACAAAAATTTGCTTATCGCCTTCCGTATATAACCTAAACACTGATGACCTAATTATAAAGTGGGAAACGTAACTAAAAATAGTAGAATTCACCGACTTAGCAACTGGCAACTCTATTTTCCGCAGATGGTCATGTTATAACAGGTGACAAGGGGAATCCTCTACAGGGAGTAATACATTACCTAAATGAAATTGACAGGTGCTATCATCTTAATACCCATAGTTATAAAGCTAGGGTATGGCTTTCATATGATTAGATCTCCTACACTCCTACACAATTTAAGTTATAATATTACCTAGAAAAGAGAAAGAAATCTGTACAACATAACGAGATTTAATGAAATGAAACTATAAAAATTGCATGAAAAACACGAACAAGCAAACAAAGTATGATGCAATTCTAGGAAATAATAAACAACTAATATAAATACCTACGTTTCCTTAGAGCAGTAGAAAATGCTACTCATAGAAGTTACCATCTCTGTATGCCAGAACAGGCCGACTAGTATACCGGGTGACAACGAGACTAGGGCCATGCTTATATCTTCTTTATTTATGGATCGATTTGGATAAAATTTTATACCAAGATACTAGACATAATTTCTGATTGGCTGATAAATATAGTCAAAATGGTTGACTTCCTGTTTTACCGGAAATGATACCAACTTTTATTTTTTAAATGGAACACCCTGTATATTTTATGTTTTTCTAATTCTATGAGTCAAATTACATATAATAGTCTTGCAAAATTTCAATTTTTTTAAACAAAAAAATTATTTTTTTAATTTTTATTTTGACCATAGAAGGTCTTGACTTTTTTTTTCTAATTGACACTAGCAACTCTTAATAATAGCTATTTTATCAGTAAGGTCAATAACAAACCTTTAATAAAAGAATATAATTTGCTAAACTCGTTTTTTAAGAAAAACTCACTTTTTTTAAATGGCACCTACTAAGGGCCATTTTGCCATTAGATAGAAAATGTCATTACCAATCTAACGATATGCATCATGCACTACTTTATCTTTATCTGAAACTGAAAATTAATAAAAAAATAATTTTTTTCTTAAAAAAAATTAAATTTGGCAGGACTATTATATGTAATTTGACTCGTAGATGCAGAAAAATATAAAACATACAGGGTGTTCTATTTAAAAAAACAAAATTAGTATCATTTCCGGTAAAACCGGAAGTCAGTCATTTTGACTATATCTATCAGCCAATCAGAAATTATGTCTAGTATCTTGGTATAAAATTTTATCAAAATCTATTCATAAATAAAGAAGATATAAGCATGGCCCTAGTCTCATTGTCACCCGGTATACCCCTAAAGGAAAGGAACCAACTTTAGATTCGCTATATCTCCAGAGATCTTTACAAATGAATTGTATTTTATACGACAGATAACATTATGTTATAACCAAAAATAATGATACAAGACAATTCCAAATATCTGAAATTTGTTTCCTTAGATTAGTGGAAAATGTAGTTGAAGGTAGAATATCAGTGGAACCAAAGAAGAGATGACCTGATTATTGTGGTATGCCAGAACAGGCCAAGTGGGACAAATTCGTGAAGAAAAATGAGTAGAAGATTTTAGTGTAGAGTACTCTTCACTATCTCTCGAAAGATCTGTAACTAGATTTTATAAGAAGGGTAAAACCATGTCAATGCCAACATTCCCATAGGGATCCGAAACAGGACGTTGATGAAGAATAATAAAAGGCGAATCCAGACACCTAAAATGCGTTTTCAGAGAGCGGTACAAAATGCTACTTTTCTAATAGTTGGAGGTGAATGATCAGTAGGAGGACCGAAGAAAAGACGATCTAACCATCTTTGTCGACGAAAACTGAGCGAATAAGTTTAACCTCTGACGACGAATCAGAAAAAGGCCTTGATTTAGAGCACTCATTCACTATCTCCGAGAGAGTAAGTGTATTTTACACGACAGGTAAAATTATGTCGCCGCGCCGTTTGCAATTCCATATGGGTGCAAGACCAGGACGTTGACAAAGAATACTAAAAGACCAATTAAAATATCTAAAATACGTTTCCTGAGAGAAGTAAGAATTTTTTTAGAAGTTGTAAGTAGAAGATTAATGGGAGGACCAAACAGAGGACCAAACACAAGATAATCTGACGATCGTGGTATGTCGGAACAGGCCGAATAGATCTAATTCCGGAAGAAAATGAAGTAGAAGAAGAAGCATGTATTCACTATATTCCAAGAAAATAACTACAGACAGATAAAATCATGCACTACCTAATTTATTATATTCCGAGAGGAGCACGTTGACGAAGCATCATAAAAAACGAATCCGGACATCTGAAATGCGTTTCCTGAGAGCAACATAAAATGTTACTTTTAACAGATTAGGAAAAAATTATTTAACCATCGTGGTAT
>CALNHX010009175.1:0-52669 GCA_940337035.1 Agriotes lineatus | reverse complement strand
ACAATTAGAAAATAGAGAAATATTTCTTAACGCTGAGATAATAATGGTGGGTGATTACAACATTCCTGAAATAAAAGGAACTAGCTCTGTAATAACTAAACGACTCTATCAGTTCTTATGTTTTCTTAATGCACAGCAATATAACAATATCTTAAATACTCATAATAAGACACTTGTCCTTGTATTAAGTAGTAACACTATCAGAGTAAACGCTGAGGATACACCACTGGTTCCCCTTGATTATGAATTTTATCCTGCGTTATTAATAAATCTCGAAATTAATTGTCATAAATTTAATTTAAGCTATCAGAACATTTCTAATCGCTATCATTATAAGAAATCTGACTTTTTGTGTATGTACAAACCTTTTGGGTGAAATAGATTGGATTTTTTTGAAAGATTATAGCAATCCTTTGGAAGCCGTTGACATTTTTTATAAAAAAATATACGAAGTAATGAACCAGTGTGTTTCTAAAGTATCAGCATCTTCATCAATCTCTAAATCTTTTCCTATATGGTTTACCAAGGAACTAATAAATGAGGTAAAAATTAAAAAATTTACATCACAATAATAAAAATTAATCTGAGTATCATTTGGTAAAGTTTAAGCGATTAAGGGCTATCTGTAAATGAAAAGCCTCTGTAGCATAGGCAAATTATATACAAACAATACAAGATAATATTACATCAAACATTAATTCTTTTTGAAGTTTTGTTAAAAATAAAAGCAATTCTGGCAGTTCTGATCAAAAGCACGACATCCTTTTACAAAAGTTATATTTAATTGGTTGTGATCTAAACTTAGTAAGCTTATTTAAATCGTACTGACAAGATCGATCTTAGTTTGTTAGGTTTTACGGTTTAAATTCTGATCATTTTAAAACTCCCTCAGGGTACCACAAGGCAGCAACTTGGGACCTTTGTTGTTTTCCGTTTTTAGAAATGACTTGCCACTACATATAGAGTACTCAAGTTCCCTTCTTTTTGCTGACAACTTTAAAACCTTAGAGAAATTCGATCTTATGATGATTGTGATTTGTTACAACTTGACCTTACGTCGATTGTCAAGTGTAGTATCGATAATGAGCTCCTATTTAATGTTAATAAATGCAAGCTTATGACATTTACACTAAAAATTTGTAAAATACACTTTAGTTATAAAATGCAAGATCAACTCTTACGTAGGGCACATATTATTCGGGACCTGGGCGTGACATTCATATCTACGTTAACTTGGATGATCATGTGGATAACATTACAAATGATGCACTAAGGAATCTAGGATTCTTGATGAGAGCCACTTCCGAATTTACCAGTATAAAACCTTGTATAATACTGTATAACTCTATTGTTAGATCCAAATTAGAATTTGCTTGTATTGTCTGGAACCCAGGAATATTGCTGTATAAAAATAAAATAGAGACCGTCCAGAATAAATTCATTAAATATCTTTGCTTTAAAAAGTACCATCGATATCCGCTTTTTCATGAATACAGTGACTTGCGCTTAGAATTTGGAATTACCAAGTTGGCCAAAAGAAGGGAAATTGCTGCTCCTTTGTTCTTATACAAACTCGTGAATGGTGTTATAGGCTGCTCCAATTTGCTGGCTTTAATTAATTTGTATGTACCTGATATATGTTACAGGCCCCGTCATCACTTGTTCTACATACCTTTTTCAAGAACGGACATGCGCATAAACTCATCGTTAGTGAAAATGTTATATATTGCGAATAAAGTTGTTTCTACGTGCGACATAGACATATTTGGCTCATCGATATGGATTATTAGAAATCAAATCATGCTTTATGGATAATGCGAATGTTGATCCTGACAGATTGGTTGCTTAGAAGTAATATAATATTTTTTGTCTTAGTTTTTAGTGAATGTTGTTTTGTTTTTCGTAGTTTCTGTAACATTTTAATAGGGTCTTTACCAGTTTCGTTACTTATTAATAAATAAATATATGCCGTTCACGATATCTTTTTGGGCCAGGGGAGGCTATGACCATCTAGTAATTTTGTTGGCAGTACCTCTGTGGCAACTAAACTCCCTAATTGATATTGACAGTAATTGACACTTTTTATATTAGGTTAGGTTGTTTTCGGTTTAAGGTTATACTTGCTGAATAGGTACATTGTTGCCGGATCTCTGTTTAAATTAAGGATAAAAAATTGAAATTATTTGACAATTGACGACAGAAGCGAACATGAGAAATAATGCATAAGAAAATCATCCAATATTAATGTTTATTGCAATTTGGATAAGAATTGTGTACATGATATGAATATGCCACTTTATTTTACATGCTTGCTGCATGCTTGCTTGCTGCATGCTTGCTTGCTGGTGTAGAAGGATAAAGACGTCACAAACTGATGCCAAATAAATTTTATAGAGCAATTGAGCAATATTGGTCTTATAGAAATTAACATGTGAAAAATGTAAATATCTTGTCAAATCGATGGCTTGCTGATTCTACTTCATGTTGATTTTTACATATGCCACATAACATTTCAACACTAAAATAGTAATAAGTAGGTGGGTAGTAAATTATTATACGTTAATATGCTGGATTATTGTTTTTCTTTTACAAAATTTAATCCTAGTTCGTTTCAATGATAGTGTACAGGTAGGTACTCGTTCAGAAGATCAGAGATAATTTTACACTGCCTTCACATAATAATGATTATATGAGTTGATCAAAAAATTACAATAATCTAAACCAGTACTAAAACAAATGCTCCCTTGATACCTTAATACTTTTGCATCATATAATCATAATTCTTACTAATTGGTTAAGCTGTTTAAAAAAGCATCCTCTGACAAACATCTAAGGTATGATTTCATATAACCACTTAAAATTTTGCCTAGATACCTGCTATTCACTCATCCTCCATTATTTCGTATTTAAAATCTTTATCATTATTATGGCCCTCTGATTTTGAATCAGATTTACCTAGCGAAATAATAAAGGGAGGTATGTTTTCATATGATGATTTTACCATGTGGGTGGTTTGTCCAAGTGCACTGAATAATAAGGTGTATTGTCCATGACCACCACACATTTTTGTTTCAAACTAGCTAAAGCAGGAATAAGTTGATTAACCACCCAATTTTGAAAAAGTTTCCCGTCCATTGTCTTATGATAATCTCTTCCTTGTGCTTGTAACCCATTGACTTTATAATTTTGTATAACGTTGTACGCCCCCCTTTAAATTCCAATTGTTCTCATGAATCTGCCAAAAACCTGTCCAAAGTAAAATATTCGCTTTTTCCACTGTATTGCCAAATTAGTAGTTGCAGGTCTTTTCGAAGCATGAAATTTGTAAAAACATCAGTTTTGTTGCGTTTGCCAGAGGAGGCTGTTTGAAAATTTTCACTTTTTGTTTTATAATATCTTCTAAAGTGTTTCGGCCCACCTAGCAAAAAATTCAAATTATAGTAACAATAATAGACCAAGAGCGCATAACACCTGAATTGCTAGTCGTAGCGGCAAGCTCGGTAGGTAGTAAACCTTTTTATATTGCCCAAGTAAGTGTCAAAAACGCAAGTATGGTGGCTGAACTGCGGTTACAAAAATATTGCGGCTTTTGAAAATTCTTAATGAAATCAAATATTCTTTTAAAGCGGCAAGGCTAATTTGTGTTGTAATCGATAGACAAGGTCCCTAAACCCGAGACCGAAATTATGTGCAATACTGATACGAAGGGTTTAGGGAGCCGCCATACTAGGTCAAACTGGTAATTTATTCACTGCAAAAAAATAGCGGCAAGCTTCAATTTTTGTTTACTACTTCATATAAACACCAATTATCCAAGATAATTGCCATACCGCTCGAATGGTTATGTGGAACAAACATGTACGACTTTTGGCCAAAATATTAGCCATTCTGCTATTACAAATTTTGGACAAAAAATCATACATGTTTGTACCACATAACCATCCGAGCGGTATGGCAATTATATTTTTGGATAATTGGTGTTTATATGAAGTAGTATACAAAAATTGAGCTTACCGCCATTATATTTTTTGCAACGAAAAAAATACCAGTTTGACCTAGTATGTCGGCCCCCTATACCCTTCTTTTCAGTATGGCACATAATTTCCGTCTCGGGTTTAGGGACGTTGTCTATCGATTACAACACAAATTAGCCTTGCTGCTTTAAAAAAATATATATTTGATTTCATTAAGCCGCAATATTTTTATAACCGCAGTTCGGCCGCCATACTTGCGTTTTTGACACTTACTTAGGCAATATAAAAAGTTTACTATCTAACGAGCTTGCCGCTATGACTAGTAATTCAGATGTTATGTACTATTGGTCTATAATGCATCATTTTAACCTACATCAAATATATTTTCTAGTGGCGACATCTACTCGTGTTCTTTTAAATCGGGTCTGTCCTTTTTAATTTGGAAGTAGCATCGTTTAATGGAAATTTGTTGTTGTAACAAAATTATTTTGGGCATTTTGACTTTTCCTTTGACGGAAATTGAAATTATTTTTACACACTTGATAAATCATTTATTTTCTTACGAATATTAAAGTAATAAATCTGGCAATGCGGAGGCAAGAAAATGTCGAACAAACACTGACAGAACAAAACAGTTGCATCCGCTACACCACCGAATCAGTTAGTCCAACATGAAAAGAAACAATCATACCCAACTCTGTCCCAAAAAGGTCGTGAACGAATTATATCTAAAATTCCTTTTATAGTCGTAGAAAGTTAATGCACGCGGCATTTCCTTAATCGGTAGTAGACAACAATTTATAAAACTAAAAAAATTCATATCTTTATTACGCTTTAACCTCAACCTCTCAAAGTTGCCACGAGGAACTATAAAAAAGATGCAGCTTTGAATTAATGCTACTCAAGCCACCATACTATGCCTAGGCGAGTCATATTTGCTCAAGGTGACATGTTTGACATTAAATTCCGTATATTAATCTAGCATAGTATTATGTAGTACATATGAAAGGGTCTAGGACGTTTCGCCGCCGCCGTTTCGCCACCGCCGTTTCGCCGCCAGGCCGTTTCGCCACTAGCCGTTTCGCCACCGAACCAGTTCGCCGCCAGAACAATTTCAATATTTGGAATAACATATAGATACACACATGATCATGACCTAACCTAAGGTAACCTAACTTAACTAAATTAGTAGTTATTTTCGAATTAGGTACGTTAAGGAATTTGGGTAAAAATTCGGTGGACGGTCCGGTCTAGTGCGCATGCACAAAAATGTAACAGTGAACAGAAAAATTTAACGTTGAACAGACTCTCTCTCGTATGTTTTCTCTAAAAAAATCATCAAGACCTAACAACTAACATAAACCATTAACTTGAACCACCGCCGAGAGCGCAACAACATTGCTTTAAAAATTACGAGACGATAGCGGTACCCACAACATTTTGATGGACGCTGATCGTACCCTAAAGCTTACTTCGCTGGCAGCGCATGCGGAATAGACCGGACCGTGCACCGAATTTCACCCGGAATTTGTTGTTTTGAAAATAATCTTAAATGTAGACATTAACATTCTGTAAATTTGAAATCGTTAACCTTGGCTGCGAACTGGCCCGGCGGGCGGCGAAACGGCTGGTGGCGAAACGGCTTGGCGGCGAAACAGCCGTGGCGAACCGGCGGTGGCGAAACGGCGGCGGCGAAACGTCCCATTTCGATATGAAATGTATTTAAATCCCAAAAATGTTACTATAATAACGATGTTCAAAATCATGGTTCTAGATTGAATAATTTTAATTGTTGGACCATCGAAAAACCAAAACGGTTATACATACATCTTAACTAGGATAAATAGGAATTTTCTACAGGCTTACTGTGTAATAAATTACATAATCGTATGAAAACTAAAACTAAGCTAGCATTAACTGGAATTGTTTAAAATTTGATAGGGCTTATATCACAGGTCAACAAAAAAATGATGTGTAAGATGTTGTGTTGTATTGATATTTCTATAATCACAAATATGTCTTGGTAAGAGATTATAGAAACGTGGTGCTAAGTAGAAGGGTATCTCATATCAATAGTTTTTTACTACTTATATCAAAACGCAACTTCCAAAACTTAACTGTGTAGCAAATCTGTGTAACCACGATTGCTGATTAAATTGGTAAAACTTTTTTAACCAAACTTAGGTGCTAATATTATCAACTTCTACAATAAATTCTTTCTTTTACATTTATTTATCATTAGTGCAAACAACTTGGGCGTGTCATAGACATTTTGCAACACCTGTATTTGGGTAATTTTGAAATTAAGGTCCCACTTGGGATTCCAAAAGTTGGAAAAATTAAGACGTAATAATTTCACAAAATTCATTTTAGTTACAACAGGTGTTTGTCAATAATCTTTGTCCATCATTTAATTTTTTTCTATAATCTGGTCAAAATGACACCTTTTGCACAGTTTATATTTAGTGTTAAAAGTTAATGTTGATACCACTTTTAATTTCAGCGTGCGAATTACGTTTGTATTGCCCGTTGCCATTGGAGACGTGCGATCGAAATGTAAATCCCCGACTTACTTACATTTTCTATTATAGAATTTTGTAAAAATAAAAGTAAAATTTGTACTTACAGTGATGGTTCCATTATAAATAAATAAATAACGTATCCATATCGCTCTATTTTGTTTTCGCCTCAAGTTTACTACTATGATTCGTGTTGGTGTACGGTTGAACATATACAATGGGCTAAATATGTCATTTCAATCTAAAAATTATTGACAAGTTATAGTTATACTTTGTAGTACATTCTGGCCCAAAAATCATTTTAGGTAGGTAATCAAATAAAATTATTTTTCTACGATCGTGTCAAAATCACAATGTTTTGCAGAGTTTCTAGAGTCAAAAGTGACTCTTAATATTGCGCCCGAATTAAGTCTTTTTCGCACGTTGGCATTGGTGGCGTGTTTTAATACTATATCAAAACACGCTTTACCGTAAGTTTGAATGTCAACATAACCTAAAATGTCTAACACAATCTGATGGAAAAAGTGTCACCGAACTAAGTTTTTATGTTTCTGTTGCAATCGTAGAAAAAGTAGGGTATGATACACGTGTATAAGTGCCATTAAAGCACTAGCGACGTTAAAAGCACTCCGCTTTGCGTCGTGCTTTTCAACTCGTCGCACGTGCTTTAAAGGCGTACTTATATACTACTATCATAATATACTATTTCAAAACAGCATTTCTAATATTGCACTGTGATAATGCAAACGCATTTGTTGCGATGCTGCAGTACAGCCAATGCCTTTGCATCTGAAAGTTATAGTTACATTCTATAATACATTGTGATACAAGAGATCAGAATTTATGATCAACAGCAGTTCTAATCTGGTTTAGTGGTAGCGCAAACCTATTTTTCTTCGGATTATGTGGTACTGTGTCTTTTGCCACATCTGCGAATTATACTTTAGTAACATTCTGTAAACATTGTCCAATAGATCACAATTTTGACCAGAAAATCATTTTAACCAATGGAAGACAATTATTATCGAAACAAGAGTTTTAATCTTGTTCATTGGCAGTGCAAACGCATTTTTCTTCCGATTTTGTGGAACTACAGTGAATGTTTTTTGCCTCATTCGCAAGTTATACTTACATTATATAATACATTGTGACGCAAGAGATCAGAATTTATGACCAGAAAATCATTAAAAAAAAATGAATAAAATTATTACCAATGCGGCATTTCTAATCACTGCCCAGTGGTGGTGCTAATACATTTCTCTTCCAATTGTGAAGTACAGTCAATGTCTTTTGTCCCATCTGCAAGCTATAGTTACATTGTATAATACGTTTTGACCCAAGAGATCGAAATTTATGACCAGAAAACCTTTTTAACCTATGGAATAAAATTATTATTAAAACAGCATTTCTAATCTTGTTCAGTAGCCGTGCAAACGCATTTCTTTTCTGATTCCGTAGTACAATAATGCCTTTTGCCCTTCTGCATGTTTCATTCTATAATGCCTTGTGAGTCAAGAGGTCAGAAAATAATTTTAAGCAATGGCAGTGGCGGCTGTTCGTTGGGGGCGCTACTAGATACCGCCTTAAACATGGAAAACAACATATGCGAATAATGCAACGTAACATAAATTATGTGTCAACAAGCTCGCTGGTATCAATTCATCGAGCGGCTAGTAGCTCCTATGGGCGTGCTGAAATGAGGCCTATATGGCAATTCTGTGAGAAAACCCTGAAGCAGGAGAATTGAGAACATGAGTTTCAATGTGGTGGGAAGGCAAACTGCGCTGTAGCCCAGCACGTAGTAGACAGGCTCCCGAAATGTAATGCAATGCAAAAGGAAAGCCAGCCGCCTCCTAACAAATGTGGTGCAATCTTCGACATTGAAAATAGTCGAACTCCAAACACTGTTTCGACAATCAATTAGTTTTTATCGGTGTAACTGCCTGTAGAACAATGAGAAGCAGCGCTGCCGTTCATAAAATTGCCGAAAAAGCGTTAACACATGCCGAACATTACTTGATTCTGCCCGCATGAGCAAAACTGCAGAAGCCCGCTAATTTAAATCATTTTATTCTTAATGTTTATTACCGGATATTCAATAACTTAATAACCCCTAAACGGGTAAAAGGGGGGTAAAGGTAACAAGGAAAGGGGTGTTAATTTTTTTAAATGTTTTACGCTGTGAGTTCATTTTAGATTAAAACGGGATAGAAATCTAGTTACTTATGGTTTTTAACACTTACGTACATCTTGCGGCGGGTTTGAATAATTTTTGTTCTGTGCATATGATATTCCTTGTTGGATTGTTAAAACTAAAGATCATCGTTATATTTTATTAAAATCTCGCCAGAATGTAGGTGAGTCGTTAATTATTATTTCTTGCTTAGCAATTGTTAAAAATTAAGAACCCTCCAAATACGATTATCACGAGCCGCCACTGATCCCAGATCTTCCGAAATCAAATACTTGAACTTCTTCTGAAAACTTTAGTTGTAGTTCTCGCTGAAGTTTATACACAGCACGACTTCATTCAGTTTGCGACCGTAGATTGCGCTTCTGTAGGTTGCTTTCTGATATAAATGTGTGTACCTGACACTGTTCAATCAATATTTGTACACTGTACATGTGTGTTTTCTATTTTTATTTCGTCTTTTTGCAACCTCCTTACTTATATCATTCTATTTCCCTCTCAGTATTAGTAAAATTCCCAGTATGGCACGGAAAGGTATTGCTTTAACATATCAAAAATGTATCGCACTTTTGTAGACTTTGGAGTTCACCTTACATGTACTGACGATTGATGCAACACAGTGGCATTACTGGTGTTAATAACATTTAGCCTTCTGAGAACTGCTATCTTGTAAGTTGTGTTTATGTGAATTTTGTAAGCACATCTTTCACGATTATCTACTGATGAAACTATACCATAAAATGGGCGATGCTCTTCAAACCGCTTGGATGAGGAATTCTGATCAGTTATATCAAATAACCTTTTTCTCTAGCTTCTGTATGCATTTATTTGTATTGATAATTGTTCTTTTTATATATTTTTATATTTTCTCTTATCCCATGTTTTGAGTTTTAAATTAAAATTTCCTTTATCAAATTTATAGTGTAGCATTATCTTCAGCACGGTTGTTAACAGACTGTTTTATTATTTACCCAAGCTAGTTTTATCGAGATTTTGTTTGTTCTTGAGCTGCATTATTTGTTATCAAACCATTTTAGCTTTTTCCTCTCTTGCTTTTCTTTAATTTATTTTTTTTGTTGCGTTTTTCTCTTCGTTAACGTCATATTCTGTTTAGAGAAAATAATTTTATAGGACATCAAAGTGTCCCTTATCTGTAAAATGATCCCTTTTTGCTTCTGAGTTTTTTAGAGTAGAACATTCAAATATCTCTTACAGCTGTTTTCTTTTTGCAACTTGGTACATCTATAACGTACCAGTCTTGTACCGGTAATTTTTAAATTTGGTTTTTTACTAAAAATTGCTGTTGCTCAGTTCAGTCAAAATTGACTATATTTATATGGTAAACTGGTTTGCCTCAGGTAAAGCTCAAATGCCATAGGTTCAGACTCAAATATTTATATTTACCAGAAAAAAACATAATGGTGTAAATAAACGGTATAGTGTGTTTTAACTATGCATACAAAATAAAATGGCAATTTTAATAACATATTATGTACAAAATTTAAACAAAAAAAGTATCTCCGGTGTCCTGATTTTTCTTCGGGGACGTTCTGCCTTGACTGCTGGTTCAGCTCAGGAGCGGACTATACCGTAGACGTCGCTGCGCTGAGTAGTTCAAACGAACAAGACGGGTCAAAAGATCTATAATTCAGAATACGTCATTATTAAACAAGATATTTGGCTTGGTTGTTTATTTTGTCAAACAATCCATTTGAAGTGAATTGATGTGTTTTACCTGGCGCGGAGATGTTTCCCAGGAGTGTACTACACCTGGCCGAACGTGGTACGTCCTTTCTGCCCAAATTGGGGTCCTGTCGAAGTGTTTTGGAGGAGTAATGTGATTCCTCGCGAAACCCGCCTTTGGCAGTTGAAAACACCGGGCAGCGTTGGAGGCGTTTTGCAGCCAGTCTAGGGCCCTGCCGGTGAATCAACTTGCGGCGGAGACTTCTAGATCGTGTTGACCTGGGGATTTCTCCTGGTTCTTAGGTAAATAGATTTTATTATTAGGTTTTAGTGTAGAGGTCGGGTTAGAAGGGGGCTGAGTGTAGAATGTTAAAACGGAGCGGGGCGGTTTTCGGTGGGTACTGAAAATTGTTGCAAAGGTCGGAGCCGGCCGATGCAAAGGGAGGAATATTAGGAAGTGGAAAGTCCGGGGACTCGAGTCAAATGAAACGACGCAGGAAGCTCTATTTATACTCTCTGAATGCTGCCTTATCTGAGCTCGCTCCAGGAGGGGCGATTCCGTGCGTACAAATACTCGAATCGGCGCACTGCTGGTAGATTCGTCGTTTATCACTTTCCGAGTGTAAAATTGATGCAAGCTTAAGATAGTGACGAAAATTAGCTCAGGATAAATGGGCACAAATTTTAAATGTGAAAAATACGCATTTGTGCTGGGGCTAACGCCACACACCTTCCAATTTATTTACTAGGTTTAATAAGACCAAAAATGCAAACGGCGGGCTTCAGTGGGATATGGGCGGGGTAGTGAGTTGTAAGGTGTTCATAATTTATTATTTGTGGGCGCTACTGAGTTTATTACTCTCCCCTAAGTATGGAGTATCCTAACAGCAACGTTACGATACTACATTGTGCGATAAAAAAAAATAATGAGGCTGATTACAATCCAGCTGACGTATTAAATATACTATTAGCTTCCCATGAAAGAAAAACTCAAAAATTGCATTCTTTCGGAAAACACTTGCGTGAACACATAAATATCATATGTATTATCTACTAAAACATTGAAGAGGCTAACTATATCAAAGCTAAGTGTTTAGTGATAGTACCACCGCGCTAGTGGCCTAGTGGTAAGAGTGACAGATATGTAATCACAGAGATCAGTGGTCCCGGGTTCAAACTCCGGGGTAGGTACGACTGTACGTGAAAAAGACGTACAAAAATCAGTCCTTCTCAGGAACAACCAGGAATTCATTCACCTGAGGACGAGAGTAGCTCAAAAACTCCCGAAACGTCTTGTGATAAACATCGAAGACAGTGGAAAAAGTCCGATAAAACATCTCATCAGATTATCTTTAGTTAATAATTTTTTATGCTGGCTCAGTAATTCGCTTTGATTAAAATAGATTTGTAACGACCGTTCAAACTCATCGCCGGTAAAATAGATTTCTTTAGTATGAAATAGTGAAGTGTTAGTTGACAGTTCAGTTAATATTTGTATATTGGACAGAATTTTTTAATATTAATATTAGTTTCGTTCAGGTAATTAATTATTATAGATTATATGATTTGATGTATTCTTCATTAATCTTGCCTTTCAGATAATTTTTAATTCGGTTTCGAAGGTATACTATTGTTATAACATTTTGTGACGTTCTTAGCTCTGCAAGGAGTACCAAAAAAGCTAAGAGGTAAACTTGTGCAGTGCCACAGCAACTCTTTCAGCTATCTTCATCAAGATCGATGATGCTGCCGGTCTTCAAATTAAGTAAGTGCTCAAATAACGACACTTTAATATTTGACCAAATATGCTTCTATACAATACAAATTATTAGAGCATAGCTAAAATGCGTGCAGTTCATTACTTATGCAGAATACACGATTTATATAATAATAAATTTCACTAGGCAACCAGCTTAGTTACCGTAATTGTTATAGTTACTGCTTATTTTTTATATTTCTAACATTAATTTGATCGATTTAAGAAAAACTAATTAATTTATTACATATTAATTCTTGATTATAACCTACAATTAATAATAACATGTTTATTCCCATCTTTTTACAAATATATGATGCTGTGATATTCGTTTGTACGGTGGGAATTTAATGAAGTTATGTAATGTAATGTAATGTAATGAGTAATGAGTAACTAACAAAGTTTCATTTGCACAAAGAAAATTGCTGGCACCAACAGATTTCTTTGCCGTAGTATATATTCGACTGCTTGCTGTAAATTGTCACGTTTAAGGTATAAGTTGTGTCAAAAGTAAAATTTAGATTATAGTATATAGTAACCACATAACTTGTAGTTAATTTAAGTTAAGCACACATGCAAAGTGCGTTTCACACAGCACCAAATATGATCGGGATTCTTTCGTTGTCTGCCGACAAAATGTGAGGTTATGTTTTGGCAAAACTAGGTTAAAATTCATGTGGAGATTCAATTTTAGCCGCACAAATTTATCAAAGGTACATGGCATCATGTTAGTATTAGTTGGCACAGAATAAAATATTCTGCACAACTTTATGTGCGACCCAGTGTTCGTATCACAGTGCGTTAAGGTACATTTTGAAATCTATGGCATACAGTCTAGTTATGGTTTAAAGTGCGTATAAGACTGAATCGGAACACCAGAAATTTATACAGTCGTTGCAGTGACGAAGCAGATGGGGCTGTTGGTGTGTGCTGGAGCTACAATCGGAACTGGTCTTAGGTAGGATGAAAGCCGAGGTTGTCGGCAGAACAAATTTGGGGCCGCAGCTGAAAAATCCAAAGGCCGTAGCTGAAGAACATGTGTGTGTTCAAAGCGCACGCCTGCAAACAGAGAAAATTGAATATTGTGACTAAAGCTATGAGCATACGTACCAGTGAAATTAGGGGTTCTACGCACCAAATTATTGCACCAAACATGCTCCAAAGAAGGTCGTGCAATTTATAAAGCACGTGCATACTTGGAGGAGGTGCTATTGGACATATTGGAGCCTTCATCCGCTAACAGAGATGTGGGACTCCACGACTTCGTGCTAAGATTGCAAGGTGCAAATATCAAGTCTACCTATGTGGGAAGATCTTCGTTAATTTCATTTCCACCTCGTAGATAACATTCCCATGCACGCAATAAGCTGCGGAACCACTTTCGACATGTGACCAGCACGGATCTGTGTGAAATTCGGGATGTTTGGGCACCGAAATGCACTGAATACGATCGTAAAATTAGTTTTGCCTTGAAATGTAAGGTTTTCGTACAATTAGCATAAGCATTTGTTTTTAAAGTGATGCCAGTTTCAACCAATTTACGGCTTGTATTTAAGGATTTATAATTTTTTGATAGGTATAGATAAGAAAGTAGGCTTTATAATTTTTATTCAATGGGGTAACCTCGCACCTTTGTGGGTCTTTTAAAGATTACTTTTTTGTTTTGGATCTGACTTTTGTGTAATTTATTTTAAACGTTTACTTACTTGAAAATAAAGAGCAGTGATTGGTGAACGGCGTTTAGATTTAAACATAGCGCTTGGTTTATCTCGTTTGGTGCAACATTGCAACTACTTCGACGAAATTTGAGTTTCCGAGTTGAAGTCAGTAGTCATCTTGAAGTCATTTGAGGGTGCAGCGTCGGGCGGCTGCAGTCAGAAGTGGTCAAACTGTGGCGTGGAGAAACAGGTTAACAAAAAGCATCTGCGCATCTGCGCAATATAACAACATCATTAGTGTTGAAAGGTGAGTTAGGCTTATCAGCAGGCATCTTCGAGAAAAATTTTGAAAATTTAATATCGATAACGAGAGAACTTGCTGCATGCGCCAACTATTCGTCTACTCGCTTGCTCCGTACATCACAGAATATCAACATTAAGATCACAACTTCTACATTTAGTCAAAAATAAGTCTATCTGCCACTTCCGATTTCAAACGTAGAAAACTTTTTCAATTCTACACATTCATGTTAACTTCTCCCATTACAATTCCAAATGCCAGAGCTGCACCCATGTTCATGTACGTTCATAATTTATCTATCCAAATTCCTCATCAAAACCACTCAAACTACACCTTGAAATTTCCACATCCTAGGAAGTATCGACTAAAACACGCTCTGCCAATAGTCAGATTTATCATCTTCCCACATGGAGCTGCTATCTTGCACAATTAGCTACTTGACTTCTTGCAAGTGTCCATCTCCATCTTTTAACATATCAACCCCCTGTTTAGTTTCGTCATAACCTCTCTCTCTCTTAATTACGGTGTGCTTAATTAACGTTCTTCTTTTTTTTCAGGCTGTTTATACATGCCTTGGCTGCTTCGTTGAACTACCCACAGTGTTATGAAAACGAACAAAAAACAGTGACGCATCGTTACTTAAAATTAAAAGAAATGTTAAATTTAGTCCCATTTTGGATTGAGGCTCTTAGTGTTACCTTAATTTGATAATTATAAACCAAATAACATAATGTTAACTCAAATGTAGTATAATTGAACTAGCAAATATTGATAATCTTGGCTGTCCTTATTTTTCAACATATAAATATCAAGTTAATATTAGTTTAAGAAACATAGAAACATCGTATTACATTATAATGCAGATATCCACTATCTTTACAGAATACTTTCCAAATCTACACAGTATTTACACGAGAACAAAGTATGGCGACATCGTAATTACTGCTTATGTTACTTTAAGAAAGACTGCAACAGAATGTATACAGAGCTTAAAGTAAATTAAAGTTGTTGGTGAGCTGAAGCTAAGTACTACTTGTACAAGTCAACAATACATCTGCAACATGAGGAGCTGAAAGCATGACAAACATTAATGCGCATTAAGTGATTTCCTCGGCCTGTAACAACATTACAGCGTAATTGAAACAGTAGATGCTGCTTTTAGCATCTTCGCAAAATGTATAATGAACGAGATAGCAGCCCGCCATGAGCATCATCTTCCATCAGTACCGCAATTCTAAACTTCAGTTCGCGCTTCTAAGACATCGAAATTTACTTTTAATTACTTAAAAAAGCACAAAATTGAGCTGTTGGCAATTAATGTTTCTTACTTGCTAAAGCATTTATGTAGGGAACGTCTAATTAATCCAACATCAAAGCTTTAAATAGTAAATCGTCGCTGATAAAGAAATCTCTTGAAGCTTCAAAAATACCCCAGATCTAATGAAGTCTTTACGTGTAAATGACGGCTCGGAAGGAACAAGAACCAGTCGATTGGATGAATCATATCCGAATCGCCCCTAGGAAATCGTCAAAGGGGGATGATACACGTGTGGTTTCCTACGCCTGGGATTGCAGCCGCCCCTAGTCTTAGTCAACGTCAACTATTAAGGTCTAATGTAATACTTGCTAAATATCACCCCCGCGGTAGAGCATCTGTTTACGGTTGGTTTAATGATCTTTAGCAAGTGAAAAGGGGAAAGGAAACTAGGCAACGCAGATAAATGTACCGCCTAAGAGAGTCATATTTACAGCTAGTTGTAATCGGAGAAGGCACTTAATAGAATTTTACCACTAGATTCTCTAATCCAATTAGCGTGCGTAACTTAAATAATTAGCTGCTTTAAGTATTTATTTTTTATGAAAATGGTTATTCAGGTGGGTATATTCTATCCAATTGTATTGGTAAATTCCTTATTAGAAAACTTACAGAATGGTGTCAAAAATTGTCACAACATTTTTTTTTCATTATAATGCACTCTACAAAAGCAGATATCCAATCGCTCATTTTATTTATTCTAGAATTTATGACAAGGCAATTACTTGATAATTAAAAATCGGTAAAATTAAAAAAGTGCGATTTTTAGTCCTCAAATTTTAGTCAAAATTAGGCTCAACTTTGCTCATGCAACTAATTCTGAATGTTTCTTAATAAGAAATTTAAGTTTAAATCATTAATTTTTATAACTTTTATATTTTTCTAGGATAATCTGTTTCTGAG
This sequence comes from Agriotes lineatus, assembly GCA_940337035.1. Classification (NCBI taxonomy): domain Eukaryota; kingdom Metazoa; phylum Arthropoda; class Insecta; order Coleoptera; family Elateridae; genus Agriotes; species Agriotes lineatus. The sequence continues at coordinate 36,369 of CALNHX010009175.1, read as the reverse complement.
TAGGTTTTTAATAGTTATTTACGGTAGAAGTACGTAAAGCTAGTCTTTAGTCACGAGTGGGGCAGAGTTAAAGCGCTAGTGAACGCGGGTTTTAAGCCCCGCGAGTGACTAAAAATGCTTTACGCATGGGTATTCTACAATATTTTATCTACGACAGAATCTAGAAAACACGATAAATATAAAAACAGATTTTATATAAGTTAGGATTACTGGCAACCGGCCGTAATTTTGCGTGGTTAAACATGTAAACACGTTGCTACTGATAACGTGACTAATAAAATCATGCTATTAAACAGTCGTTTCACAAACTTAAAACTATCAACTAAAAGTCAATTCACACACTATCGTAAATAAATACACTTATTTCTTTAATTTGTAAGCACTTGAAGGCAATATTATAACACAACGGTATAAAAGATATGTGGTTACATAGTAAAATTTTTGCAAAAGCTCCTTTTTGTAATGATGTAATTTTAAGGATAGAAGACGTTTTATGGAATAAATCCTCCAAAATAGAGTATCAAAAAGTTGTAAAAATTACAGTTAACCAAATTCCTGCATATTGGATGTAAATTAATGTTCTAATTCACTACAAAAATGTATACATATGAGATATACATTGTGGAATTAAAGTAACGGATTAATTAATTAACTTTGTTAATATTAATTTTTATGAAAAAATCTTGAAGGGGTATAGCGATTTTAATTATAGGACATACACTACAATTACTTTTATGTTGCTACGTCAATTGTTTTAAAAGCTATGACGCCATCGACTTTTTTATAAATGAAAACCTGCATTTTTTATTATTGATTTTGGTAGTACTTTTCATATTGTTTTCAATGATATAATATTTTTAATACGTTACATCTGAAAACAATCAAGAAAAATGGTCTTAAAGTTTAAATTTAAAAAAAACAATGAAATGAGCAAAATAAATCTAGTTATCTACGTTTGACGGAAAGTCATTGACAGCAGCTTCGTTTTTATTGAAATTTAAAAAAAATTGATAAAATAATATTAATATGAATCGGTGAACAGATCAAGACAACAAGGGAAATTTGCGTCGCCAAATAGACGGCGACGAAACAAAGAACGAGAGCATCTGTTTACCGATACGGCACGATCCTACACAAATTTCAAAAACTTCTGCAGAAATAAAATAATAAATTGCAAGCAGCATGTCAGTTTAAAAGTGCAGCGAATAACCCCCAATAAAACTTCAGTTGAAGGGACCGACGCACGAAGCCTATCAGCGCGGCCTAAATTCGCCGCAATTGGAAATCTGATTTAATTAACAAAAACGCTCCTAATCAATAGTGCGCCCTAACGAAACTACACATGCATGGTTCCTATCGATAGGAAAAATTAACCGCCAGCTAATAAAATTACTCCCAAGTCACGGACAAAGGAACAAGCCTAGTATTACAATGTTTTTTCCGATCGGAGAAAACGTCGCGGCCCGCCATACGGGCGCATTTTGTCCAGGAAGCGCCCTGAACTCAAAGCAAGCCGGGGCAGAACGAAGACGCGTTTGTAACGGCTAAATGGGAACAAAGGCCAAATACATCAGGCCAATGTACCAATATTACAAATTAAATTTTAATTAGCGGTAGGAAGAATCCAATGCAGGAGTACTTGGTATCAACATGCAGATAAAATCAGCGCGCAAACAATAAGAGCGAGGAGAACTTTGAAACGCACACGGTAAGGCCAGTAAAAATTATCATGCTTAGGTAATTTCATACGCAGAGCCCGGGGAAACAAATTCCTATTATAATTTAAAGCCAACAAAACATAGCAAATGGGGTATCATTAAAATCGGCATTTTAACGGATAGGCGCTAAAATGTCACGCCGCGGAAATAAACGCGGAATTATTAAATACGATGAAAATAGGCAGTCATCCCTTCTCCTCGGGCCAATGAGCATCCAGGAAGCTCAAGACAAAGGACCGAGCTTCTTTAAATAGACGGACATGGGCAATAAGAAATCACTCAACCCAGGAGAGTCCACCAGGAACCATCCAGTCTTCCATCGCCGACTCAACCCAGGAGAGTCCATCAGCAGCCCTTCAGCTCCAGGACCACCTAGCAGCCTCCAGCCTTCCAGGAGAACTCAACCGAGATCATCCAGAAGCCATCTCCACTAGCAGCCCTCTGCAGGACCTCCAGCCGGCGCCTCTTCAGGACTCTGCTGTTTGGGCAATTTCCGATTTCGGACGCAGCCCGGCCGAGCAGCAACCAGCGAGAATCCAGCTCCGAATTCGCCAGCAGCCCCAGGAAATTTCCAGGATCCGCCCACAGCTCCTCGCAGCACCCTCAGTTGCGCCGCCGCCCTCCAGGCCGTTTCAGCCGCCGCCCCGCTCCTTACAGCACTTCCGCCGCAACCGCCGCCGTCTGCTACGCCTCTCCAGAAAGCTAGACGTCCAGCACACTACGAGGAGGCCGCCGTCACTCAGACTGCGTCCTCACAAACTGCCGCCCCCGAGAGGCCTATTCGCGCAGCTTACGTCCCAGGGGAACCTCCCAGCGCCCACTACGAGCCGTGCCCCGGGCCGCTCCCCGGAAGGATCGGACTGCGTCCAGGCCGAGTTCCCAGCCTCCGGCAACTAGGAAAGGCCGCCCCATCACCTCCCGCGCCACCAGCGCCCGAGTCTAGACGACGTTTTTTGTATCCATATATTTCTTTTCGTGTTTTTTTTCTCTTGTATATATATAGTAGTAAGTTTTGTGTATGTATCATAGTGTCATTAGAAATAAAAGTATTAAAAGTTTACACCAATAAATACCAATAAATTAGCAGCATCGACAAGGGTAACGCCTCCCGCTGACGCCATTGTAGAACCTACCGCTGAGCTTAGACAGAGATGTGTTAATATATAATAAAACATTCAATTCTCTGTGTCTCGCTTAATTGTACCATTTTTATTAATAAAATAGTTTGCTAAAAGTAAATTCCAATTTAGAAAAAGCAAATGGCGCTTATTCTGTTATGACACTTACAAATTGTTTAATTCTGACATGTAACTAACCTTTTTTGTTTTATCTACCGCTAACTCGATTTATTTTGCTTATTTCATTGGTTTGTAATATTTAAACTTTAAGACCTTTTTTCTCGATTTTTGCAGATGTAACGTATTAAAAATTGAATATCATTGAAAACAACATAAAAAGTACTACCAAACTCAATAATAAAAAATACAAGTTGTTATTTAAAAAAAAGTTGATGACGTCATATCATGAAAATCAAATTACATAAGAAAATCGTACGACACTCATTAATGACCAATAGAAAAATTAGTTCACGAGCAGTAACCAAGACAACTAAAAAATTTCTTGGAAATATTTTGTAGGTAAACATTGCTTCTTTTTAGGGTTTGTGTCGTTACGATTTTCTTACCGAATCTGCATTCGAGCATTAATTCATATCCGGAAATTACTTTTCGTGCATTCCAACAACGTCCTAATTTGCCCTCGCGTCCCGCTCGGGCAAATTAATACGACGTTGTTGGAACGTACTCAAAAAAATTTCCGGAAAGAATTAATGCTCTTATGAGATTATATGTGAAATTTTTTCATAAAAATGAATATCAACGAAGTTAATGAATTTATCCGTTACTTTATTTCCACACTGTATATCATAATCTTGACTCCGTGTTCGAATTCATATCCATGAATTTCCTATCCTTGTCCATTCTTGCTTGAGCAACGAGCTCGGGTAGACGTTATTTCGTAGCAGCCTAGGCATGATAGGATTTTACCTAAAAAAAATGTAGTTGGGATTTTTGGCACAAATGGTTCTTAGTACCTTAGGAGCAACTCCTCAAAAGTCCTCGCCTCTGAGGTGTCGGCGTCATAGCTTTTTGGAGCAAGAAAAGTTCCCAGTACTACTAGGAAAACTTTAAAGGCAACCTAAAATAAATAATACTGAGTTTTGGCACAAATATTCTTCGATACCATGGAAGTACCCTTTTAAAAGTCGCAAACAAATATTAAAGAAAACCTGAAACAGACGATGTAATATTAATTTGTGGGTAAATATTCCTTAGAACCCTTGAAGTAACCCTTCAAAGGTCCACGCCTCTGGGGTCCGGCGTCGCAGTTTTCTGGGACAAGAAAAGGCAAATAGGCAAGTAAATAATATAAAAAAACTGTAAATGAAACTTGAAACAAATAATACAGTTTCGATTTTTATACAAATGTTCCCTAGTACCTTAGGAGCAAGGAGCAACCCTTTAAAAGTTCCCGCATTTAGTCTGCCGAGGTCGTAGTTCTTTGGAGCAAAAAAGGGCAGCGTCCAGTAATATTTAAAAAAAATAGAGGACAATTGAAACATATAATGGAGTACTTATTTTTGGCACAAACTTTACTTAGTACCCTCTGAGTAACCCTTTAAAAGTTACTGCTTCTGGGGTGTCGGCGTTTGCATCGTCATGGTGGGTCTTAGGCAGGTCTTGTATATTCTGACTTTGCTATCAGTGTCCATATTTTTGCTTTCCATATTATATCCTTCATACAGTCTGAGATAAATGCGTTTTTGCAAGTTTGTTTAAATACTTCCTTGACTATTCAATTGTCATATGTCAAAAAGTGACCAATGAAAATCCAGAATTCTGACGTTTCTTGACCAATTAAAAAAATATCAGTGGATATATCTTCCTAGAAGGTATTCAAGTGACTATTTTTAGCAAATTCGATTTTTATTAGAAAAGTCAATATTAGTGTTCTGTTACTATAGAAATTGCGTAGTTTGTTAGTTTTGCTGAAAACTAATTTGAAAAGGTAGTTTGGTTCATTAAATAATCCCTCGAATACCATTCTTAGTCAAAGTTAAGCAGATTATTTTTGCGGTGGTATCACTACTCATGTCCATTGCGCTTGGGATTAGCACTCGTGCTAGCGCACTCGTCCTAATCGTACCAAAGCGCAATGGACATTCGTGACACCACCGCAAAAATAGTCGACATAATTTTGACTACTCATGGTATTATAAGTGAATATATTACCATGACTTGAGAATTCTATGCTTAGGTAGTTAAATTGCATTACCTGTACTATAGGTTTAGCATTGACAGTGAGTTTGCATCTCAGCCGTTCTTTCGATAAGGAGATACATTTCGTTTTTCCTACATTGATTTCTATACAAACATGGCGCCGGGGTTAAGCCTGTCCCAGACTACTCGCGAACATTCGCGACTAGTCTGGGACGGGCCACTCGTGTTATGTGTATGCTCGTACACGCACTCGTGCAGTTCCCATCGGTTGTCGGTAAAATAACACGAGTCAAAAGAAAATTATATCGATTTTGCTTGTAGTCGCACTCGCCAATGTTGCTAGTAGTGATGGGCATAACCGCACAATTTTCATAACCGAATTATTTACATTCGAATGATATTAATAACCGAATGATTATTTGAATAATAATTCGAATAAATTTTTGCTCTCGATTCGTTTCGATAAAGTCAGCCGGTTTGCCGGTTGGCGGTAAATTACCGTCATCTGCATCGACATCGGTTCACCGTCATCTGCATCGACAGATAGCAGAGGAACCAAAACATAATATGTACGGTCGGCGTCTTAGAAATCGGGACACGTAATATGTTCTTCTAGTCTTTGGAGTATTCTTGCTCCGGTTACTTCATTAATGTGAGATGGCATTTCATAATTGACAAACAATAAACAATCTGACGTAACAATTAAAACCATAATAACTGTAAAAACCCAGTTTATACACTTAAAAAATACATGCAAAATATATCATAATAGTGTGTAGTGCCCGATTTCTAAGGCGACGACCGTACATTATGTGTTATGTGTTGGAAATTAAGAGGTATTTATTAAGAAGTGTAGAAAGAAAGAAATATACGGGACTGCTTGCTAATCGCAATAAAAACAGTCGTAAAACGTTTATCTTTATCGATCGGGCGGGTTATAGGCGCCGCCTCTTGTTTTGAACCTTTGGAGATGTAAGCAAATAAAAAATCGTTTTATAGCTTGATGCGTTTGCAGTTTTCAGGCGTTCAGGTTTCAGGTCCCCAGAATTTGATATTTTTTATGATAGGAGGTAGGTACGCGATAACCAAATGGTGTTTTCAGTACAACCTGATTTATTTATGAGTTATGATGTATTTATATTTACAGAATTTTGAGCACTGCGTAGGTCGCTGAGATATGGCACGTAGTACCTTTGAATAGAGGTTTTATATTCAAAGCGTAGTACGTAACAGCATGAGGTTATTTTTCATTCGAATACTTGGAACGAAAACCGAGTCACGTAGGTTATTTCAATAATCGGATAACCGGTTATTTTTCATTCGAATAAGCCCATCACTAGTTGCTAGCACAAGTATATGCGAGTAGTCTGGGACCGGCTTTAGACTCGAGTGCAGATGCTAGCTTCAAAAAGTGTAAGAAATGCAACATTTTGTCAGTAAATGGCTACAAATGTGAGATGAGTGGAATGACAATGCATCCTGGATGCATGAAGTACTTCAATCGCATAGTCAAAATTGACGAAAAGTCAATGTTAATAAATTATTGTAGTAACATGACTATAAATAGCAACTGTGAGCACGACGAATGCACTGTACAGTGTAGAGGCCAACCAAACTGATAACGAAAAATCGTGTAGTGATTGTAAGTTAGAAATTTCTTATTTAAAGCTTTCGATAATTGCTAAAGACAATGTAATTAGTATTATGAATAATAACATAAGTACCTAATCTACTTGCTCAAATAAACGTTCTAAACCAGTTATTGCTCAAAGATACCACCACAGCTGTTGCAGCCAATACCTGTAAGCAGCAGGAATAAAATTCAATATAAAAATACTTCTAACCTAAAGAACAGATGTACCAGCAAAGCCACATTCTGGTGCACAAACAATAGCACAAAAAAGTTTGCAAATTCTGCCGGAGTTACTAAAAAATAAATTAACAAGAAATGAGCATTGAACTGCAGAGGTGTCTGAGGAACCTATACATATACAACACAATGGCTTTGGTTTAAAGATATCAGGTTTCTGGAAACTGAAGATGTCAAAACGCGGTTAAAATTACCTGACATCACGAATCTACAAAACAATGTGCAAGGCGACGCTTTGAACAATCGTATCATAAAAAAAACATCACAGACAGACAAGACCAATTGTGGGGACACAAAAAGTAAGTGAAAACTCAACATTGAGGGCAGCTACTGCAATGGTTTTTATTCATGTTTCGCATATCGATCCAAATACAACAGAGAACGGTATTCATTCACCTCGGAGCCAACATTAAGGGAGTCACTTTTGAAAAAAATATCAATACTACTCATTCTTTAAAATAGGAATTGAACAGTCCATGGCAGAATAAATTATGAATAACGCATATCCCCCAAGTGTAGTAACGCTAAATAGGTTTTTTCATTGGAAACCTAAAATGCGTCCAGCAACATAAAAACCAGTGGTAAAAACAGTGACCTAAAGTTAGAAAGAAGCTCACAGTGCATAAAACCTGCGCCAAAGGAAAATATAAATGGTAGTGGCAACCTGAGGTTACTAAATTTAATTATTCGCAGTATAACAACAAATATTGGTGCACTGTTTGAGGCTTTCGCGGTTACTCGAATTATTCTCTTTAGCATAGAATTTCGGCTTAGACCGCGTAGTATTTGTATATGAACACCCAGCATTTTCTGGCTTAAAGTGCCTTGCACCTTGGGAAGTCGAGCAAAAACCCGCGCGATGGCCATGCTCTTTGGTGGCTCGTGTTGTTTGAGTATCTTGAGAACGAGTATACTTAGGCAGATTTGGCCGTTTTGCTGTTAGTGCATCCATATTCACTAACGTTTCGCAAGACCTTGCAGCTTGCATCATCAGAGAGAAAGTCGCACTAAGAACCGAAGGTCGGTGTGAAGCTATTTATTACGTTGCACTCGGATGACCAACCAGCGTTACGCCACTCCGCGCGCCTGGCACAGAGGACTATAAATAGCTCCACACCGACCTTCGGTTCTTAGTGCGACTTTCACTCTGATGATGCAAGCTGCAAGGTCTTGCGAAACGTTAGTGAATATGGATGCACAAACAGCTAAACGGCCAAATCTGCCTAAGTATCATCGTTCTCAAGATACTCAAACAACACGAGCCATCAGAGAGCATGGCCATCGCGCAGGTTTTTGCTCGACTTCACAAGGTGCAAGGCACATTAAGCCAGAAAATGCTGGATGTTCATATACAAATACTACGCGGTCTAAGCCGAAATTCTATGCTAAAGAAAATATTGGTGCCTTAGAACTGTTTTCATTTTCACTGAACACTCCTGCTGTTTTATTTTTAACGGAAACCTGGTTAGATTCAGTATAAGTTTCAGAAATAAAAATATGTAATTACAAATTATAAGTCAATCATTATAGACAAAGTTCATTTAAGGGTGAAGTAGCTATATTTGTTAAAACCCATCTTAATTATAATATTCAGTGTTTGAAGCTGTTGTTTTAAATGTATTTGTTGATAAATGTAGAATGTATATTTTTTGCGTTTACACTTTTGAAGCGAAGACGAATAGTGTACTTTAAAATTGACTAAACTTGTAAAAAATTTTAGTGAGCCTGAAATAAATCTTCGGCCATTCAAAGAAGATATTAACTATTTTTAAACTTTAGCTGCAAAAGAGATATGATAGAATGTGTTTTCTGAAACAAGCAATAAAAACAAATTTTATATATTCTTTGAAACTTTCAAAGACTTATTCAATATTGATTTTCCTATAAAGTCTGTAAGACTACCGAAAAAAAATCGAAAATTGAAAAAAAGTGCACCTGGATAACAAAGGCGTTGATTTAAGAGTGCAGCTTAATTAAAGATTTACACAAAGTTTCAAAAATATCACATGACCAAGAATTGAAATTTAAATACCACTTATAAAAACGTCGGCATTTCAAATTCAAGAAATAAATCGCAGAGTGTTTTGACAGTGATAAAAGAACCTTCTGGTTCCTAAGCTACCTGCGGACAATTACAATTGTCATGGTTAATGATAAAAATTTAACCTTTAGTAATTCGCAAAGTATAGCGAATGAATTCAACAGCAATATCGTCGATTTAGACAAAGAGTTGGTACATGTAATTGATCAAAACGAAGGCGATAACACATTGCAGATGACCAGTTCAAATTCGATTTTTCTTAAACCTCTTACAGCGGCCGAAGTGGGTGAAATAGTTTCAACATAATTGAATTTGTATCTTTACCTTTAACGTATCTCATAAATACTACTTTTGAACTTGGTTACTTTCCAGATCAAATTAAAATTGTGGTTGTGGTTCCCGTATTCAAAAAGAATAATTCCGATGGCTTTAATAACTACAGGCCTATAGCACTACTGTCTGTATTTTCTAAAGTATTTGAAAAAGCATATATGTATACATCGCCTAAATAGTATATTTCATTACGAGTCTGGAAAAATCAATTTCTGGACGTGTAATAAACGATATTATTTATTATACTTATCTGAAAACAAAGTAAAAAGGATAAAAAGTAAATATTATTTTCAAAGTAAAAATAATACATCGTAAAAATAGTACCAAACGCGATTAACGTTTCCATAGCACCGATTTATTTTTTATTAATTTAGCAAGATCCTTTCAGTTGTAATATAACAAGTGGAATGATTATTATCGATGATTTTTTTCCGAGTTAAAACCGGAACCTAAATTTAACGAGTGCGTAGCACGAGTTAAATTTGCTGTTTCGGTTTTAACGAGTAAAAAATTATCGATCATTAATCATTACACGAATTATATTTGGAAAGAGAATATATTGAATGAAATGCAAAATATCAAATATTTACTTTTTGTTCTTAGGTTGGCACTGTTAATGTTGGTTACCCTGCTGTCAATTTTAAGTCTATGTCAAATTCGAGGTTAGCAGGTTAGATTTTCCGTCAGTTTTGACACAAGCTGACACAAAACCTAACCTGCTAACGTCGAATTTGACACGGACTTAAAATTGACAGCAGGGTAACCAACATTAACAGTGCCAACCTAAGAAAAAAATCACAACGATTTATGATCACCCGTAAAAACAATTACGAAAATAAATTACTACCGCTGTGATAATGTGTAACTAGGCATTTGCATGCCCCTCATTGGTTGAAATTGCGTCACGTTATACATGAATTATATTCTCACTTATAATACCATGAGTAGTCAAAGTTATGTCGACTATTTTTGCGGTGGTGTCACGAATGTCCATTGCGTTTTGGTACGATTAGGACGAGTGCGATAGCACGAGTCCTAATCCAAAGCGCAATGGACATGAGTAGTGATACCACCGCAAAAATAATCTACTTAACTTTGACTAAGAATGGTATTCGAGGGACTATTTAATGAACCAAACTACTTTTTCAAATTAGTTTTCAGTAAATCGAGCAACAAACTACGCAATTTCTATAGTAACGGAACACTAATATTGACTTTTTCTAATAAAAATCGCATTTGTTAAAAATAGTCACTTGAATACCTTCTAGGAAGATATATCCACTGATATTTTTTTGATTGGTCAAGGAACGTCAGAATTCTGGATTTTCATTGGTCACTTTTTGACAGATGACAGGTGAATTGAATAGTCAAAGAAGTATAACGAAAAATATTTTTCAATAGATATCTATTACTCAGCCCCATACAATTAGGCTATGTTGAAGGCAAATCTACGTAAGATGTAATTTTATTAAGAAATACTATCACACTTTGACGATAAATTAAAAACAACTGGAATTTTCTTCGATGTTTCACGAGCGTGCCATACAATTAATCACACTTTATTACTGCAGAAGATGCATAGCTACGGTATTCGGGGTCCTGTCCTATGGTGGATCAAATCCTATTTAGAAAATTAATGTCGGTTGGTACGCATTGTACAAAATGGTCAAATAGTAAATTCGGAAACCAGTAATGTTCAATGCGGGGTCCCGCAAGGAAGCATTACAGGACCATATCTTTTCATAGTGTTTAAAAATGACTTGATTAAATTTATAGGTAGTACCTTTGTTACACTATTTGCAGATGACACATCCGTACTAATTTCGGAGGAATATTTAAAATTGCTCACTACTAGTGCCAATCAGTGTGTTCAGCAAATGAGCGATTGGTATAAAGCTAATCGTCTTGTCCTAAACTCAAGAAAAACCAATTTACTGCTATTTGATCCTTCTGGAACAACTGCAGGTTGTAGTCTCTTGATTAGGTCAGGGAATGGTGGAACTGTCCAACAATTGAAAACTATATTTTTAGAACTATGGCTAGACGAACCTTTATCTTGGAACTGTCACATTATTCAAAATTTAGCTGAAAATCTTGCTAGGAAACATTATGCTGTGTTACAAATAATGAACTGTGTTAACCTAAACACTCTGCAGAAATTTTATTGGGGTAGTATACACTCACTCATTCAATGGTATTATCTGTTGGAGAAATTCAACCGATGTAAACATAGTGTTTGTGATGCAGAAAGGCATTCTAAGACGCATGTTTCGCTTGCATTTTCGAGAGTGGTGTCGGAGTCACTTTCAAAAACGGAATTTTGACTGGTCACTGTATTTACATTTATCAATGTATTTGCCATGTTAAAGAAAACATCACTACGTTGCCTAAATGTGGGGATATAAATTCCTACATAAGGAAATCAGCTGACAACATCTATGTATCTTATCACCGTCTACGCCAAACAAGCAAAGCACCTGTGTGTACGGCAATTAAAATTTATAACCACCTGCCACCGGCACTTAAGAAAACTGAAAATTTGAATAGGTTTATGACCAGTGTAAAGGACTTTGTAAAAGAGCACTGCCTGTACCCCTTAAATGAATATTTTTTATTTTGTAAACACAACTAATATGTACTTACCATATTATCTGTTTTATCTGTTTTGTGCTACAATTATTACTATTGACAATTTCCGATACGCACGTATGTAGTCAAATGGAAATTAAAATTATTATTATTATTAGATTGTATTTTGCTGATGTCAGGTGTAATCTGTGTAAAATAAGCTGTAGGTCGTTCATTTTCCACCAAGTAACAATTAATTTCTGCAGTGCCCAGTCTATATTCCATACTTACTGGTTTGACGTCATCAATTATTAGTAGCTGCAGCGTACTTATGCGAACGTTTTGTCCGTCCGTCTGTCTGTGTGTCCGTGTGTCTGTCTGGATCGCCTGTAACTTTCGAACGGCTACAGATATCGAAATTTTGAAAGGGGGCAAAGTTGTTGCTAAGGTCCCGAGCACCTTCATGCGCTATTTGGTTTTGGCGAAAGGTCAACCGTTGTTTTCGCAGTGCTGAAGCTACTCTTTAGACCTGTACTTGAGCAGTTTATTTTGTTCATTATCAAGCTGAACAAGAAAGGGCTTAAACTATCCCCTTGCCACTCTCTCGTTGTTAGCGGTATTTCTTGGGTAAGTTCGTTGTTTACCCTTATTTTTCTTGTGTTATCGGTGCTAAGCTAGTTTATGATATATGTTATCTTATGTGGAACTTATTAGTAGCTTCAGCGTACTTATGCGAACGTTTTGTCCGTCCGTCTGTCTGGATCGCTTGTAACTTTCGAACGGCTACAGATATCGAAATTTTGAAAGGGGGCAAAGTTGTTGCTAAGGTCCCGAGCACCTTCATGCGCTATTTGGTTTTGGCGAAAGGTCAACCGTTGGCGACCTATGTCAAAGGTCACTTTATTTTTCAATGGCGATTCAAGCGATTTTCCACTTTGCAAAATTTCCAAGCATTTTCACTATAATACTTAATGTTTTCGCAGTGCTGAAGCTACTCTTTAGACCTGTACTTGAGCAGTTTATTCTTCTATAATGTCTGGTAATCTAACTCTATCAAAGGCTTGGATCAAGTCTCTACTGTGGCGCATTTTCTCTTAATTGTCGCATGATGAAGATCCCGTCTGTGGTTGAACGATTCTACCTGAAACCTACTGTTCTTCACCGATCAGAATTATTTAATTTAGCTTAGTTCTAACAGTTTAATGCCAAACGACGCTGTCAATTGTTTGCCTATACCTTAAGCGATTTTTGACGATTGCTAATATTTCGTAGTCTGTTAGAGTCTTGTAGTCAAAGGAACTCCTGAAAGCGAAACCCTAATAAAGAAAAATAGAAGCAATTGACAAAAAAAAACTTTATGTGTTCTTGGAGAATAATGGGTTTGGTAACACTGATTATACTAATTATGACCGGTGATTATGACGTGTTGGGTGCGTGCGTGATCGTTATCAGCGTTATTAACATTAACTACGCTTGCTAGTTTGTCAGTTTGTCTTTTTAAGGAGCTAAAGTACTATGTAAATAGGACAAACTTTCGTCCCAGCCATGTGACTGTGGAGCACACAACCAAATAACATGTGAGCAAACGAAAGTGAAATCAAACTTGGCTTTGAAAGTTGAAAGATATGTCGATTATTATTTCACATTGTGTTAATGAAATACACATACATAACCTAAACCATTGCCTAACTGTCAGCGATTGTCATATCCAAATTTTATTTGAAAATTAATATAAAAACCAACATTTAAACAATGAAACAATGTTACATCTGCTACACATCAATCACTGCAATTATAAAAACTTTTTGTTCTAGATTAAACATGTGTAATTTAAAATTTCATAATTTACACAACTTGACACTTCTACTATTATAATAACTGTCACATTTAAATTAAGAACATCAGAAGTAATAGAGCACATGACTTATTTTTTTTAAAGCTAAGCTTGATTTCGTTTTTATTTGCTCACATGTTAGTATCTCACATTGTACGAGAGTGTCAAGATCCAGCTTACCGGGGTGATATCGTGAAACTGGTCGGGCTGTCCGTTTATGCAATGGGGAGGATTGAGCATTTGAACGGTCTCATCAAATGCGGTTTGAAGTTTCCCGAAAAATAATGTAATTTGGTATTATATTGTTCTCTGAGTGATGTCATTTTTGAGACTGGTCTATTATGATATGTTTTATCGGACACTATCTCGGATGTTTAACACACGAAGCTTCGAGAGTTTTTGATCTACTCCCGTCTCCAGGTGTTCCTGGTTAGTCCTGAGAAGGATTGATCTTTGTACGTCTTTCCACGTACACTCATGCCTACCCCGGGGTTTGATCTCGGCACCACTGATTGCTGTGATTAGGAGTCTGTCACCCTTACCGCGCTGGTGGCCTAGTGGTAAGAGTGACAGACTCGTAATCACAGCGATCAGTGGTGCCGGGTTGAAACCCGGGGTAGGCACAAGTGTACGTGAAAAGACGTACAAAAATCAGTCTTTCTCAGGACTAACCAGGAGTTCATTCATCTGAGGACGGGAGTAGATCAAAAACTCTCGAAACGTTGTGTGATAAACTCCTGAGACAGTGGAAAAGTCCGATGAAACATATTATGGTATTACATTGATTTCCATTAAAAAAATTGTAAACTCAACTTTCTATTTTCCTGTACCGTTTTAATGGTAAAATTCAAATATTTGTTAATCAGGGCCTAAACTTTGTTTGATAACACACACTATAAAACGTCCTAAAACAGTTACGGCGTTTACTATTAATTCCTACACATATCAATCTATTACAGCATGCCAATCAAACAGCTTTTAATGCTAAGAATAGGTAATAAACTGCCAGTAAATTGAGGAAATACTGAATATATACAAATGTAATTTTAGGTAATCTGAAATAGCAAATTATCCCAAATTCTCACCATTGACTACGAAACTTAGTTGGAAACTACTCCGATGTTTACAGTGCTGCCTACCTGTTATCCTAAGGAAACTTGGATTATCGATGATGTTTCCCGCGGGGATTGTAAGCGGAAAAAGCCCCGGAAGGTGTTTACAGTGAATTAAGTATTTCTCTAAAAATGAGGCCCACGATCGGCGTTGGGTTTTGTGGATTACTTTAACTAACTTGACTTTGTCTTTATGTTTTTAAAGGGTAGAAGGCAAACATTTGTACAGTGTGTGATATATATTGTGAGCTTACTTTATCGCTAACCATGGGACCTACTGCTTAGCTGCAATAAGAATACAACAACCACATGTTAGCAATCTCTTAAAGCCATTCCTTTAAAAATTATCATTTAGTAGTCAAAAGCAGGTAATACTTCACAGTTAAAGGTGATAGTCTAATTTAGTTATTTTGTTTTTGTTGCATTTTTTTAAACATTAATGCATTTATTTAACATTCTTCTTTAAAAATGGGGTTTACTCTAGTATAATCGTCTGTAATTATATACTGAGTTAAAAAATAACGTTGCACTTAGAAATAACTGTTGAATTTATTTTAAAATTTGTAAAATGCAATATCTTATCGCGATAAACAGATGACTAGATTTACAGGCGTGTCAGAGCCTACTTGGCCGATTGGTTCATACAGAAGGAATTATACTATGCAATGAACCAATACAATTTATAGGCACATTTGTCAGAGGTAAAACAGAAAACATGGACTTGGCTGTTTCCCGGCATTCAGTGCGAACTCCTGGGTGTATAGTTTGGGGTACGATATTTTTAGGAGATAAATCAGCTCTAGGTTTTGTAGAGGGAATGTTAACTACCTACATCAAAGAACGGTTGCAACCGGTGGTTTTTCTTTTTTAGTGGATAGAAAATGGTATTATCCAACAGGATAATGCACGGCCGCACATTTCAAATGGAACAAAGGAGATTTTTAAAAATGATAACATCGACCTTTTCTTGAGGCCCGCGAAATCTCTAGATTTCTAACTCTTTGAATATCCGGGATATGATGGGATGGAAGATGTCTACGTTACCAGTACCTCTATACTTGAGCCGCCGAACCGATAGAGTGAGGCAGGCAACCCAAATAACATATTACAAAGGTCGTTGGATAATATTTTACTACTAATTACTAAAAGGATCAGCAATGGGGACCCTTATAATTAGAACTAATTTCCATTGACATTCAATCACTTTTTGAGGTTATGATGCAAATAGAGATTTAAAAGGCAAGTTATTTATGAGAATTTTTTATTTAAAAAACAAGTCACTACACCAAATAGATATACGAGAAGATTTATCGCAGATTTTCTTAACACATTTTGGTTTTCCATATTTTTGTGGCCGCAGTATCTTACTATAGCTAGTTACTATAGTTTCTCAATCTGCAATAGTGGCCGTTCCGTTTGATAGATGTCAAAAATTGTCTCCATTGAGCCACTGTAAAATAGGCCAACGTCATGTGAACATGTAATTTTGGTTTGCGATTTTTGTATTTTTGTTTCAAAGTATGGCCGCCCTGCACATTTCACGGTTAAAGAAAAAGAAGAAGAAACAGTGGTTTTTATAGCGCAAACAGCGGGTAAGCTTGTTGGTTATTTAAACGACGAGCAGCCAACAGTTTCAAAATTTTTAACAGCGACTGAAGATAATGAGCACATTCCAAATTTCAAGAAAACAACATTGAAAACCTTGCTGCATGAGATTGGTTTTCGGTAAGTTTTCGGTCATTTTAATATATGTTATTATATATTACTCCTATATTATAATTATAATAATAATTCGTTGGATGCATTACAGTTTTAAGAAACGAAATTGCAACAGCTTGTTGAAAGAAAAAACGGAAATTATATCGTGAAGGCGACGGTATCTGCGCCAAATTAAAACTTTTCAGCAAGGAAACAAAACCATTTATTATTTGGACGAGACAGATCAACGTAGGTCATGCTATAGACAAAGTGTGGACGGATACGACTGTAATGAGTGCAAGCGAAGCTGTCATAAAAGGTTTGTACACAGGCCTGAAAAATCCCCCAGAAAAGGGGAAATGCCTAATAATTCTCCATATTGGCTCTGGTAAAGGATTTGTGGAAAATGGACTACTTGTTTTTGAATCCAATAAAACTGGGGATTAGCCTGAAGACATGAATTCACAGGTTTTTGGGGAGTGCTTTCACAAAGTTCTTCCTTATTTAGAGGAAGATTGTGTGATAGTGTTGGACAATTCATCTTATCATACTAGAAAGCTGGAGAAAATTCCAACGTCTTCCACAAAGAAGGCAGATGTACACAATTGGCTGAAGAGTAAAAATATCGCAGATGAAGACGGCATGGTAAAAGCAGAACTTCTGATTTTGGTTAAGCAAACCAAACAAGAAGAAAATTATGTAGTAGATAACCTGGCAGAGGCTGCTAATCGAACAGTGCTTAGGTTGCTCCCCTACCACTGCGAGTTCCATCCTATTAAACTTATATGGGCACAAATAAAAGGAGAAGTAGCCAGAAAAAACACTATCTTTTCTGTGGCAGTAAAGAACGTAAGTCCACAAAATTGGAAAAGTACTGTTGATCATACCCTTAAAGTCGAAGAACGGATGTGGCAGTTGGACATCATCGTGGATGTCGAAGTGCAGCCACTTGTAATGCATTTAGGGCAAGATTCGGATACGTCATCCTCGGAACCAGATAGTGACGAAATATAATGTTAATTGTTTGTATTCATTAAGTGTTATTACATTGTTCTTATAGTGTCTATCCGTTGCGGATCCTGGCGACCAATATGGATATGTTGATTTTATCGGCTGCTGCTGTAAACAGCCCTGTCGTTGATGTGGAGAACAAGCTTCTCAGGTTATGAAGCCAAGAAATCCTTCTTCCAGAACCCCACCTACCATATACCTTTCTCTGCAGGATGAGCTGTAGCAGACCGTACCGTTGTTCATTCCTCATGATGTTCTAATTTACGTCGTTTGATGGAGTTCGCAATTTCGCAGTTTTTATTCCTTCTGCGTAAGATTTCAGCATTCGAGACATGGTCCGCCCTAAAATTCTCAAAATTCGTCTATAATATAGCACCACATTTCGAAGGCTTGAAGCCTCTTCATTGATGCCTCAGAGAGCGTCCAGGAACAAACTCATAAAAAATGTATATAGATTTTCGAAAAAACTCATTTTGATAATAAAAAAATTGAAATTATGCCTTTATTTGTATGATTGTTTGGTGAAATACAAATAATGGGGCTAATAACAAATCTACGTGGTGAAAATATATGAAAATGTAATATTGAATTAATAAAACCATAAAATCGGTGAAGAGATTGTGCAATACAGTTAATTAAATACAAATAACAAGAAGACTATAATATTTGAATAGATTTGGATTTATTGGTGCATGTAAGATGTAATTAATATTTATTACTAAAGTTGGTGATTATATAAAAGACAAGTCAATTCGTTGAGAAGGAAGTTGTTAAGAGTATCTGCTTGATTTGGACAGTTTCTATGGGTGTTGCTGGATACAGAGTACTAGCTGAGGAATAAAGAAGATTAGCTTGGGATCATCTATAATACTGAAACTTACCAGGAATCTATTGGCGTGACGATGACATTGATGAAAAGAGCAGGACAGGATTCTACGGACAGTTGGGGTTTTTGACAGGTTGGATGTGGTTTAAAGGATGGCGGTGCGTCATAGCCTTTACTATTGGAAGAATAAGCTGTAGGCGTTGCAGACGGTAAACATCAGGAGCTGTGGACATTGGGAGCTGTAGTATTTGGACACTTGCAGTGAAAGATTGAGAAGTGTTCAGGTTTGTTTCAATTATTCATATAAAAGCATTTTGAATAACAAACAATAAAAAAAGAGTGAAATAAACATAATACAGTACTTACTTTAGTGAATTGATTAATGGATATGTCAGTATAAAGGATATTTATCAATTCTTGGTTTAATTGATTTTGGAAGTCAAGCTGACAGTAATCATAAAAGCACAATTGAATTTCAATTAATAGATAACTAGATTGGCGAACCCCCCATGAGAGTCTCAATTGTAATATTTTAGTTAAAAAGTAAAATTGATTTGTAAAATAAATAATAGGGCTAATATTAGATAAAAAATGCATCTCAAGCATTGCGGCATTGCAGTATATTTGTATTTGATATTTATAAAACAATACTTTCGCATTTGAATCCATACACCCATTTGGTATCGCATTAGTTACAATTTACAAATAAAAAATCTGCTATTCTCAAACGTCCTCGAAGGGAAGGTTAAATTATATGTTTATACCACTATGTTTGTGCTTACTAAGGGTCAATAACGGGAGCAGTGCATTAGAGTGTTTATTTATTCTAATTGGTATGCGATTCCCTAAACAGAAATAAGTTATGAAAATATATCTCTGTTTGTTTTACCAAACTGCGTATATTATATTGTGGATAATTCAGTTATGCGGGTTTTATATAGGTAACATTAATGAAATTTCTCTTAAAATTTCAATTTCAGTATTTAAACGGAATTCTCGATTGGGCCCGAACTTTACCGGATTGAATGTAAATGCTCCCACATAATCTATAGTTTTCTAAAGAAGAAATTTTCAATTATCTAAGTGCCGAACAGACGAAGCCTATAAATTCTCAATGGAGCAAACCGGTAGAAAAAGCAGCGAATTATAGTTATATTTTAGAGCAATTGGGATATGTCACAGGCAGCAAAGTTCAATCTTCAAAAATAAAGTTGCGCAGATGTTGAATTTACGAGATTTTTCAGAATTATTACCGCTAAATAATGTGCAGCGAACCTTTCTTTGTTTCGTGCGGTGCATTAAAAGTATTAGGTAACTTGGAAATGCTCCTGGCGTGTTTCATTAAACTGCACCCGTTATGCCTGCCTGACATTTCAAAACCGAAACAGTGGGAAAGTTCAACTGATACTGACAGCTCGTTCCTGAAATAAACTTTGTAAGTAACACACCTAGTTTATATCGAGGCACCGTATGAGGTAGTTGCGTTCGATAGGTATATATTTTCAGCTAGATATGCTTAAGTTTGAACATCGTAAAGTAATTTATTGCACTTACTTAAACTTTGAAGTCTGTGATATGCCGCATGTTGATTTATTATACTATATTCAGTGTATGCATAGACGATATTAAAGTTAGATGTGCTATGGGCTTTATCAAGGTTTTAGTACTACAATGACGTACACCAACAGAATAGAAAATAGAATATTTATAATCATTTTGGGAAAATGGAAGTATTATAGGTTCTAACTTTTCTCATGAAGTTACATAAGAAAGATGGGGATAAAATTTTAAAAAATGTATAGATCAGATTCAGTGTAATAAAGAAGGTAGGCAGATGCATTTATGTCTGTATTAACATATTCTAATTTAGTTTCTATTTTTCTATATTTTATTGCCTATATACTTAAGCTTCACGTAACATAAACTCTACGGCATTCCACATGATTAAGAAAGAGATCAGAAATAGCATAATCTGTTCGACTACTTTTGTCTATTACCTTAAAATATTAATCTAGGGATTGTGTATTATAACTAGCAATAGCTAATTATGGAAGATTGTAACATTTGATATGAATGGATTATTCAGGTTATTTTCCGCTTTCTTGTTTTTCGGCTATTACCATATTAGGTTTACTGTTTTCTCTTTCCATACTCTTCTATCTTCTCATTCTTCCACATTCAGTTTCCTGCCTTACACAGCTAGTTTTTGATTTCCATATTTGTTTGGAATCCTCTATTTTATCTGATCGAGCAGGCAACTCCCTTTTTTCTCCAAATTTCTTCTATATTTACTTTACCCGTTCTTGTGATTTGAAGAATTCTCCCCAAGTAGTCAAGCTCCACAGATCTCGCCTGCAGGGGTAGTTGTCCTCATGCCGATCGGAACTTGAAACCTGAAACCTATCCCAGTGCTAGACTACGTGGTCTACAACCCGTGGTCTTCTCTCACGGCCTTTTAAATGTATGTTAAACATGGCGAAAGACATGGAATAAAAGAACATCCGTCATTACCATTATCTTTATTATTTTCATGCGCAACCTCCGCACCATTCACCAAGAGATTCTCTATCATACCAAAATTCAAATTTCAAAAGCAGAGTATGAAAAGTTCAAAATAAAATTCCAAGTGTTGAAGTGTCGCAAGAAATAAAGCCGTAGAATGTCCAAATCAAACTAAAACGTTAAAGTCCAAATGATTGCAACTGTATATCCACGGTCTATCAAATTTGTAAAATTTCTGATCATATGAATCATATAATTAATGATAAAACACAGCAATACACACAATGACGAAAAACAAATTAAGTAACGTAAATCATAAGGGTAGCTATCGCATCCACCAAGCGACACAATGCTTCCTATTTGGTATTTTGTAGCAATCTTACAACTAAGGTTGCTCCCAATAAAATGTACATCTTCGGAGGTAGAACATCTTACCTACAGGAGTTACCGAGCTATGGCGATTTTAGAAAAACAGATCTACCCCATTTAACCCACTTTCGGGGCAAATTGCGAAAAATCCTGAAAATTTTTCACCCAGTTTGTGAAAGAAACTGATACGCTTCAGAAGTACTCGCTTGCTGACACGCTCTAGAAAAACTCATTTACACCTTTGGTGAGTGAATTTAGAGAAAAACCCTTAACATTCCCTAACCCCATTTGTAAAAGAAAACAATTGAACAAATTTCAACTTGCTAGGTGGTCAGGTGGATAAAACCGCAGTAAATAAAAAAAACATGTCTACTTCTTTTATACCCCTTGGGGTTGGAAGCTTGGTAAATTTAGTCGTAGTGAGTGAAGCCAGCAAATTTTCATGATTCTACATTTGCGGATTTTGATACTTCGTACCCCTTATCACTTTTACCTCTTCTAGAGATAAAAGTTTAAGAAACTCCTAAAAACATTTTCGAAAGACTTTTAAAGGCACCTATATGCCAAAAAATAATATTTTAAACAATCACAGGATATAGCCCTTTACGAAAGTGGGCGAAAAGTTGAGTTCTTCGATCTCAAAAATGACACGGTGTAATTCCGGAAGTCGTTTGTTACATAGTGCATTTATTTTCGCTTAAATGCTTAACTTTACTAATCTTTCAACAGATTGTTGGCCAACACCCGATTCATCGGTATATAGAGACCGCTAGATTCACATAATTTCGAATGAAACTAAACACAGTATTCTAGAAAAAACATAAAAAAATATATTGAAGCGTTGTTCTATTTATAGTAAAATTGTATCCAAATCGATTCATAAATAAAGAAGATAGAAAGCATGGCCGTAGTCTAATTGTCACCCGGTATAAGAAACATTTCGTAGTGGATTCAAATAAACATTTAAAAAATTTTTTTTCGTGTGAACACTTTTTAGAATATTGCTGTTTATTTGGTGTGCAAAACGATTGTGAGTGGTATCGCTTGAAAGCTATCTATGAGATTATAACTAATACTACAAGTGAAAAGGATGTAGAATATAGTATACCAATTAAAAAAAATTCGGATTATGAACAATTAAATCTAAATGGCAGCAAATCACCAGTTGTTAAACAAAGATACTCAGCGCTTATTTATAACACCTATAAAAATGTAATATCTAGCGCAAGGCTACATAAAAGTACAAATAAATTGTAAGCGGAGCGCCGCGCTATTCAGGAGACTCAATTTTTCTCCAAATTATTTATTTATTACAGCTTTGAGTGTGCCTTTAAAAATTTAAATTACCATGAAATGAAAACAAACGAACGCATAGTTATGCGTCTGATGAAGTAGAACTAAGAGTGTGATTTGCGAAAAGATAGATATGACTAAATCCTGCATTATGTGTAAGTGTAAATGAGGTGGTAAGATCGGCAACCCAAACCATGAAATGTGAATAAAAATTCATTAATCAATTCTAGATTAACGAATTTAGAGAAATAGTTGTGATTATTTAAAACTCTAAGAGTCCACAATCACCATTGTTCAGAAATATACCTGCTGAAACAGGCACACTGAACGCAAGAACACAAGGATGTAACCAGATAATTGAATGCATATTCAATAATAATGAGTGTTTTATAGTGGAATTTCACTGTTTCACCTCTTCTTACCCGTTTCACTATACTGAAAATTTCGCACTAGTACTATACAGATTGCTTGCTGAGGGCTGCAAAAAACCAAGAAAAAAATTAAATTTACATTCTGCGTCACGCCGAAGCTGTAAGTAAATTAGAAGATGCCAAATTTTATGTGCTGAAAGTTATAGAACGTTTTACCGAAAACTTTTAAAGTTTGTAGCGGAAACGATTTAATAAGGTGAATTAAAATAGCTTGTTTTTGAAACAAGCGATGCGAACCATTTTAAATAGTTATCAGCATCTTATTTTAAATGCAAATGCAAAAGCTTTGCACAACAAGAGTGTGCTATCGACAACTTATGGTTATAGGTCGAGCAGTTTCAGTGAAGGAAATTCTTCAATTATGCAGGCACCAAAAAATGCCAATAGTAAGAGCCACTTTAACCCATTAAGTATGTTCCGTCCGGGGCCTTCTTTAGAAACTTGGTGATATCATCCTTGAAAGGGACCCTAGATTTCGTGGGTTTATATCCCACGGATGTCTCCTTAAAAACGGCATTACCTTCAAATAAGTATCAAATTTTTAATATTTTTTAGGATGCTGCATTTGTAACTAGCGTTTACATAGTTTACAAACGAGTCCGGTAGATAAAATTTACCGGCCTAGACCAGTAGCAGAACTACCGGCCGGTAAATTTTATCTACCGGACTCGTATCCTAATAGCTATTTACGTTGTTAGACCGGTAGCAACATTTTTATGGCCGCGCCAATACTTTAGAGGTTGAGCCCGTAGGGCGAGACCTGTATGTTTGGCAAGGCCATAAAAATGCTACCGGTCGTGTATCGTATAAGATTTTTTAGGATACGAGTCCGGTAGATAAAATTTACCGGCCGTAGTTCTACTACTGGTCTAGGCCGGTAAATTTTATCTACCGGACTCGTTTGTAACTATGTAAACGCTAGTTACCAATGCAGTATCCTAAAAAAAATCTTATACGATACACGACCGGTAGCATTTTTATGGCCTTGCCAAACATACAGGTCTCGCCCTACGGGCTCAACCTCTAAAGTATTGGCGCGGCCATAAAAATGTTGCTACCGGTCTAACAACGTAAATAGCTATTAGGATACGAGTCCCGGTAGATAAAATTTACCGGCCGGTAGTTCTGCTACTGGTCTAGGCCGGTAAATTTTATCTACCGGACTCGTTTGTAACTATGTAAACGCTAGTTACCAATGCAGTATCCTAAAAAAAATCTTATACGATACACGACCGGTAGCATTTTTATGGCCTTGCCAAACATACAGGTCTCGCGCCCTACGGGCTCAACCTGTAAAGTATTGGCGCGGCCATAAAAATGTTGCTACCGGTCTAATAACGTAAATAGCTATTTTTTTCCTAGAAAGAGTAGCTTAAGCATTGACATTTTTGACCACCAGACGATGATTTCAAAGTTTTTGATTTTTTAGGAAGATATGTGAGTATTATATCCTCCGCTAATGCGGTAATGCCATTTCTATTATTCCATACTAGAAATAGCTCATATTTGGTACTCATATTGGTTACGCGATATTTTCGACAGCAAATCTGGCACAATGTTTTTTTGCTTTTTGGAAAATTGATTCTGATACACCTCCGCCGAGTACAGCACTCATTTACGCTACATACATTGCAAGATTACGTCAATATACATGTTTTGACACTTATTTTAGGAGCAACAACAACAAAAGGTAATATTTTTGTATGATTTTTGAGTTTTTGCCAGTATTTGAAAAAAGCGTCATTAATAAATACTCGGTTGGCAGGAACATTTTCGGCCGGCTTCTGTCATAGGTACACTACCGTATTAATGGCAACTGAAGATGAATATTATAATGCAAGAACACTTTTTTGGAGTGCAAATAAAATAATATTGTACAGAACAAGTACATATAATTTTAATTATTTCAAATTTGTATATCGCCATATTGCTACAGTAGAGCTCGGTATTTTATTGCACGTTTTACGGCGAGGGGGGGGGGGGGTCATGTGGTGCGCTGCTCTGGGGCGAACACCTTCAACCCCAATATTTGAATCCTCAGTCTGAATTCGAGATAACGTGGTCTCCAAAAGCGTATAACAGAACGCGCTCCTAACAGAATAAGCATCTCTTCGAGTCCGCCTGCCCCTAACCAATAACCTCTCATAAACCCGAAGAATCTACCTGAGTTGTTCATAAGGCGCTGGTTCAGGTGACGTGCAAAACCGCCTTTTGCAAAAACCCCGACCGAACTTGGCGCTGAATCAAGTGACGAGTTTTTACCTAATCCACAGATTTGGACATCGGAGCTAGTCCAGATGACGTGTTCATTTCCCCGTAGCATATTCCGACCACCCTGTATACCATAACTCGAAACCCTCAAGGGAAGTTACAAGTTTGGGGCGTTAAATACTACACGTATTATCCGACTGTTTGGAGGCTCCTGTATAAGTCCAAAATTTCGCTGTAGACAGGAATTCACGCGCCCCGTTAAAAAATTATAGTACTCCTATCACCTACTAAGTTATACAACAGTTAGTAACAACGGTAAAGTTTGTTTTGTTCTCATGATTAAAGGGTAGCCATCTTTAAAGCCTTCGCAGAAGGCGGAACCAAGCATCACCTATATGCCACCAGTCGAACTCCTCGAGCGATGTGGATTGCAGCAGGCTTAGGCGTTTAACCGTCCATCCAGCTTCATACATAATTTGACATTTTGTTATAATTTATTAAGAATGTTATTTTATTTTGTAATACAAGAGTATTAATCGACGTTTATTTTTGACTACTTTTCTTTGGATGTATTCAAAGTACCATGGCTCAAGAATAGAGCTATCTGAGGCTTAATGTAACTGGGCAAATAATGAATAACTTTCCCCGTTGTGTTACGGAAAAGTGACCGAACAAATAATGAATTTTAGCTATCCAGGAACAGAAATCGGTAGTGACAAGAACCTATATCATCAAGTGGAAACCCAATCTCTCTATCGGGCTAGTAGTATTCCAGTTGTGAAAATGGGGTGTTGTTAGTGTTACTTGTCTTGAAACTCTTCTGGTCTACCATTGTAGACCGTGCGACTAACGTCAGAGTTTTAATTGGTGCTTAAATTTATTATATACTTTTTTACAATTGTAAGGATTACTATATCTGCTTTGTAATGCTTCTATCCTAAACATTAATTTTAGTTGGGGGAGTAAAATAAAGATACAAAATGTTGCGCCCCGCTGTATTTTTTTGGCGTTCCTATAATGGATTGCGCCCTTTACAATTTTCTGAAACTTTTTTGCACCTTGCCATAAGCATGCAAATTTTAGAAGACGGGCTCTTCTCTCCCGCCGCGTATTCGATCCGTGAGGATAGTCCTTGGGAATTTCCCCTCGTGGCCCACTAGGATCTGTATCCATGTAAATTCCGACCTCGAGTAAGCTGTGTATTTGGGAATCGCATGAATCTCTTGTGCTAGCAAAGATTTCAACCGCACACATAAACTGGGGGCCCTTATCGGTCTTTGGGTAAGCGCATGTTATTCGTTAAGGTTCTGTACTAATTGAACTGGAAATTAAGCCTTCATGCTGCACCTAGCATTTTGCACGCTCGTGGACAATGCTGCTAGAAGATGATCCCTTGAAACATTTTCCATGCGCTAAATTTTATCTAAGTTGGACGTATTTCGCCGGCGTCTAAGAGCTCCAGATTATCATTTGCCGCCCGCGATCCACCTGGTGGAGACCTGTGTCCAAGCGTTACAGATAACGAGCAGTAAGTACACGCTGTTGTTTGATAACTTTCAGTGGACTTGTTTGTTGACTAAACAGGCAGTTTATCCTACGGTAAATTATGCGATAATCCATAAACAAAGGGTTTTGGTTATAATAACGCGCGAGTAAAGAAACCTATTGGGTTATCTTATCAGTTGCACTGGCGATGTCAAATATGAACCTGCTGAAATCACACACAGAGCATGTACAGGTTGTTGTTTATTTTGCTCAACTTCGATGGCAAACTATTTCAATTCAAATTAAGAATTTTAAAATTTTTATTATAGCCTGCGATTGCGCCTTTTTCTGCTACCGCAACCGGTATGAGGTTTGCATGGCCAGGTTTTACCTGAATTTAAATATTTGAATTGTTACTACTGAACCTATTGAACCTCCTGCACCAATCAATTATGTTTAATAATTATTGTAACACCTAGTAGTGATAATTAAATCTACTTCTATTGCTACTGGTATTTTTTGTTTATCTGTTTATACACCCTTCATAAACCTGCTCGTTTTTTGTTCAGGATTGTGAAACAGAAGATATCTACAGTAGGTGGTAAAGTGAATTTTTAGCTAGACTCGCTTTTATTGTTGCGAATAACAAATGGCGCCCTCTTGTGTTTCAATTAATATATGTATTTTATAACATAAAACCGCCGCCCTGGTCCTTATTCACGCCATATTCAGCCAAGGGATTGAGTTAGCCAGAGTGGTATTCACCCATGGGTTAAGGGTGCTAGAAATGTGTACCCCCACTCCCAAAATGGAGGCGTATAGAACGAAATAACGATCCTAATACTTAAAAAAATGGTTTGGTGAACTGTCCCGTGGAGAAGAGCTCACAGAGAATGAAGAAGACGAAGATGATTGAGCTGAAGTAATTACAGAAAGAAGTGCAACGAAACAGAATCAGAACAAGAATTATCTAAAGATGAAGTAGAGCAGTCGGAGAAGGTTCCGAATTTTTATTTAGGAAAAGACCAGATCACCAACTGGACGAAGAACGCCTGAATACACAAGTTCGTGTTTGTGCCCACAATATCATAAGGCACCTTCCCAGAACAATGGGTCATGTATGTGATGCAAAATCTGCAATTGAGTGCTTGAAATTGTTTGTCAATGACTTAAAAGAGATCGTAACGCTAGACTTACAGATGAAAGAGCCATAACTGCTTTTATGTGTCTTGTGTAGGGCCGAGTGGCTGACTGGAAGCCAGGAGTTCGCACTAACCTGCCCCGAGGCGAAAGGTCAGCTACAGGGGAGGACAGAGTCATAGCACTCCACCCTCTGAAATCCTAATACCGTTGGGTATCACCTTCAATGATTGGTGAAACCAAAAAACAACTCTCCCCCTAGGGGGCAACCCCAGGGATCGGCTGGAGGATCTTGGATGGATCCAGCCGCATACAGAAAATTGCCGGGCGACGCTAACGACTGCAAGAAGCAGGAACCGGGAGCAAAGGCACCGGGTCAGTCCTCAAACAGTCAGCCGCAACCAGGGCCTTCAGGGACAGGGCTGGAACAAAAAAGGGGGACAACGACGAGAGGGGGGTCAAAAAGGAACCGATCCGAAGGAACCCCACAACAAGAGAAAAAAAGGAGCAAAGTGGAAGAACCTGCTCGCAGCTACAAAGAGGCAATCACTAGAGAGAAGATGGTAATTTTGCCAGAGGGATTCCCAGATGAGACCTTAAATGCCGAGCAGGCAGGGCTGATTAGAGCCTACCTGCTTAAAAAAATAGATTAAATTGAGGATGGGGGAAAAATGTACCCCACCCGAGATTTCTCGAGCTACCTACGCTACGGCAGGGCAAGACTAAACTTGACGTGCGCTGACCTCGGAAACCAGAACGTGGCTGTAAATAGTAATGAAAGGTTGTATACCATGGGAAGGGGCGAAACTGTTGCTCAGGGAGGCCAAGGACATCCCTAAACCAGTATACACCCTAGCATGGATGCCAGGACCAGTGTACTGGAAGCCAAAACCATTCTGCACAGGCTGCAGAAACAAAACAAAGGTTTTTTTTACAAAGACCTGGCAGGTGACGGACTCCAAAACCGGACCCCAAGGGACAGCAGGTAGTCATCGCTATGACAGAACAGTCCTGGATTCAGCTACAGGAAGTAGACGACAGGCTCTTCCTAAACTTCTCCCGGGTATCTTTTAAAAAAATGGGTAAGGAGAAGGAGGAAGACAAGAAGAAAGAAGGGCAGGCAGGAGAAGAAGGGACTTCTCAGGCGATGAAAATGAAGGGATTTTTGGAACTTCCACTTTCGCAATCGCTAAAGGAAATGGAGGTAGAGGGGTCTTGGGTACCTCTACCAACAGAAGAACCAGTAGCGAAAGGGGACTTCAGAATCCCCCCCCCCCCCCAGGTAAGAGAGAGGTGATGTCTAAGAAACCTGCCTCTTCTTAAGCCCAAAAAGCCTAAGTAGAAGCTACAATGGCGCTAAAACTGCTACAGGTAAATATACACCATTGTAAGAACGCATCGCGCGGTCTTACAGGCTTGTGCTATTAAAAAATAATATGGATATTATATTAATTCAAGAACCTTGGATTAAGGGAAATAAAATTAATGGGACTAGGGATGACAAGAACTGCACTATGCACAGTTCCGATGAACTCATGCCTAGAACCTGCATACTTGCTAAATCGAATTTGAATCTGATCACATTAAGAGACCTTTCTTGTAGGGATCTTGTGGCAGTCAAAACAAAAATGACTATGGAAGGGAATCTGTATACCTCCTATATGACCAGCCAGGAGATCCACCCCACTCCTGAGATGAGGAAGCTAGTAGGACACTGCAGAGGGGCGAATCTGCAGCTACTACTAGGATGTGATGCAAACGCTCACCACATAGCGTGGGGAAGCAATAACACCAACCCCAGAGGTGAGTCACTCCTTGATTTCTTTTTATAAAATAGGCCTCTTGGCAATGAATCTAGGCAATGAACCCACATTCGTAACTAGTGTTAGAATGAAGGTCATTGATATAACTGTAGCCACCACAGCTATGGCAAACATGGTAGAAAAATGGTATGTATCTGAAGTTCCATCGCTCTCATACCACAGATATCAAAACACCAGTGATAACCGACATGGAGTAACAGGATTCCCAGAAACTGCAACTGGGGCTCATATAAAGAGAACCTCAAGCAGGCACCCCGGGATTGCCCCTCCAGGGTCAGTAACACTGCTGAATTAGAAATAATGGCAGACGCCATCACTGAATCACCGATAAATGCCTTCGAATCGAGTTGTACTGCAACTTCTAGAAGGTCAACCAGAGATGTTTCACGGTGGAACGGTCGACTTTCAGAGCTGCGGGTGGAGACAAGAAGGCTATTTAACAAAGCAACAAGGACAGGGAAGTGGGAACCTCCTCATGGAGGGAGTACTGCAAGGCAGTCGACAAGACACCAGAATGTACAAGACCTCCAAAACGCGCTAGCGAAAGACAGACCACAGATAGTGGGAACACTGAAAAAACCTGAAGGAGGATACACGGAAACTGGGAAAGAAACACTGGCAGTTCTACTACAGGCACATTTCCCAGGCAGTATACTATTACAGGAAGATAACACGAGTGATCACGGTTTAGACAGACCTCTACACAGGGCCACACAAGAGAACTGAAAGGACAGCACATCAAGTGATAAACATAACTAAACTTAAATGGGCGCTACACAGTTTTGAACCATTTAAAGCTCCAGGTGGAGACGGGATCTACCCAGCTCTACTCATTCAGGGCTGAGGTGAACTATCCACCCGTCTATGTGCAATGCTAAGGGCAAATCTGGCCCTAGGTTACATACAAGCAAGCTGGAGAAAAGTGAGAGTGGTATTTATACCAAAGCGGGGAAAGGAAAGCTGTGCCCAGGCTAAATCTTACCGACCAATAAGTCTGACGTCATTTATTCTAAAGACGCTAGCAAAGTTAATTGACAGGTATATAAGGGACGAAGTACTGGCAATTTCTCTATTACATAGATAATAATATGCCTACCAATCAGGATAATCCTGCGAAGCCAGATGAATTAGTCAGTAAGGGAAAAAAAACTATGCAATCCAAAGACTTTGGCCTAGGAGCCATTCTGGATATCGAAAGTGCTTGTGACAACACCTCGTTCCACTCAATTCATCTAGCCTTGAATAACAGGGAAATAAATGACATCCTGAGCAGATGGATATTAAACATGCTCAAAATCAGAGTCATAACCACTTCTCTTCACAAGACAACCGTGAAAGTATCGGTGACCAGAGGGTGCCCACAAGGAGGGGTATTGTCACCTTTGCTGTGAAACCTCGTGGTGGATGACCTTCTACGGGAACTAGAGGAGAGGGGCTTAGCACGCAGGGCTACGCTGACGACATCACCATCTACACACACGGAAAATTTGAGGGCGTAGTATTCGAAAGAATGCAATTGGCCCTCAACATTGTGGAAAGATGGTGTGAAGTCAAGGGAGTATCGGTTAACCCGGAAAAGGCCTCGCTTCTGTCAATCACAAGAAGGAAGAAAACCAAGTATAAGAACTTAATACTATACGGGAAAGAATTAGAGATGGTGAAGAAGGTCAAATATTTGGGCGTGATTTTAGACACCAAATTGACATTCAAACACCATATGGAACATGTTACAAGTAAAGGCTGCAGAGCATTCTGAACCCGCAGAAGAATGTTTGGAAAAACATGGGGACTGTCACCAAAAATGGTATACTGGCTCTTCACAAGAGTCATCATACCGACGATAACCTATGCAGCCTTGGTATGGTGGCACAGGCAAACAATATTAAAAATAAAAACTGGCTCAGCAAAATACAATGAATAGCCTGTATTGGAATAACGGGGGCAATTTCAACAACCCCGACAGCCGTGTTAGAAGCCCTACTGAACCTTCCCCCATTACACCTAAGGGTAGAAGCGGAAGCGAGACTAGGGGCATACAGGCTGAAAATACAAGGGTATGATCGCTATCCTGGACATCGGGGATACCATACCGAAATCTTTAATCGATTACGTGAAAACCTCCGACAAAATAAAGACATCTTACCAGTTCCAAAAACCGTCCGAAGTATATCTTCCAGAGCAGGAGGAGTGGAACGAGGAAGAAATCCTAACCAAATTAAATGGAGAAGTCTGGTACACAGACGGATCAAGAACCAGGTCTGGGTATTTATGGCACGGGACCAGGCAATGCAATAAGCATAAACCTGGGACAATATGAAACAGCATTCCAGATCGAGGTAGCAACAATTCTAACCTGCGCCCAATTAATGGTGCATAGATCCTACAAAGGTAGGCGAATACATATCCTGACGGACAGCCAAGCAGCTTTAAAAGCGCTGTCATCCAACCAGTTCAACTCGGAACTGGTATATGAATGCCACAGAAAACTGGTTCAACTGCAAAATCAGCCGGTAGAATCAAGCTGATAGGACCGGAGCCTACCTGTAACATAGCTTATAACATGATCAGGGAGCAAACTAGAAGCTGGTTACGAGATAAACATCGCAAATTCTGGTACGACTACCCTAAAGCAAGGCACGCTAGAAACATCATAGGGGAACCGTCCAAGAAAGCGACACTGGCACTCCTGGAAAATGGAAGGGAGAAAATAAAACACATAACAAGAATAACTACAGGACACTGTTATATGAACAAATATATGCACACAATGGGAGTGGCAATAAACACAGACTGTAGATTCTGTAAGGAGGACGAGACTCCAATCCACTGGATATGCGAGTGTGAGGAACTCATACCTCTGCGACATAAACACTTTGGGGAAACAACAATCGAACCTGAACTGCTGCTAAACACCTCACTAAACGCACTAGTAAGTTTTTTTGAGGACATCAGAATACCTCTGTGAGGCAAGGTGAAGCACTGGGATGTGCACAATAGGTCTTTTAGGCCGCAGTGCAAAAAGGGGGACCAACCCAACCAGAAGTATCTATATATTTAAAACGTGAAGCGTTTTCTTTCGACATCTATTTTGGGACTTCCACCGGGCCGATTTCGATAATTCTTTTTTTAAATGAAAGCCTTTACTGTGTAGATGTGCACAAATGCCTAAATTGAAAATAAATTGATAATTTTTAGAGAAAAACCATTATACTTTAGCTATCAAGTGGTTGCAGCCGGCCATGCAGTAGCAGTAAACCAGATATATTCTCGAAGTAATCCTGCGGCGTTCTCCCGATTATTGCAATGGACTACTGCAGCTACTAAATGTTTATTTGAAATCAACGGTCTGCTGATTCCTGAGACAAACGTCAAAATACATGTAAAATGACCGTTAAAGAAAATCGGTATTGCTCAGATGCTGTAAGGTGTTTTTTCTGCTTATTATAATTATGTGGATGTGCTTATTTACTCACTGGTTCATTGCTTTCCCTGTTGGTACAAGCATACGTACATATATTGATAAAACGTCTTTCGACGTTATCCAACACCTGTTTTTCATACTTTTCCATCCTCACAGTTTCTTTCTTTTAAGTTGTATTCAGTCATCGCTTTTGTAATCTATTATTTCAAAATTCTATTCGGCCTTCTCCTAGCTCTTCTTTGTGGTACCCTTCCCATTTTCGCTGTGCGCCTAGCATGTGCAATGACAATTAATAAATCACAAAGACAAACTCTGGGTAAAGTAGGAATATATGTATAATATTCGTCACAACCAGTACCCATGGTCAAGTGTGGCAATGTCACGTGCAAGTAGTTTTGAAAACTTAAAAATTCTAATTTTACGTGATGGATAGTGCCATACGTTAAACATTGTCTATAAAGAAGTTTTGTAAATTGCAAAATATTTTTCAATGGGTTCCATTAGTGGTTTGTTATTTACTGTGGTTTTATCAGCTCAACAATGATATTTAAATGGCAGTTGCTCTCAAGACAAATACGTGTTATAACAGTGATTTTAAAAAATGTAGCATTAGTACAATAAGGACATATTGTTTTGAATTTACATAAGGGCTCACCTGACAGAATATTCCAATGCCGAATAGTTTTCCAAACTTCGCTTGAAACTCGGCAACGAAAACCTATGTCAGGCCGTGACAGATATCGCCAGTCTCACTAACATAATATATTCTGACATCAAGAACATAACAGCAAAACCTGTGTCCTGGCTTTGAAGAAGGGCGAGTGTCACTCTGAAGAAAGATAAGGCACTAAAAATCAGCACCACACACCTCGGGGACTTTCATTTAGAGGGAAAGATCTATCAATCGATTAACACTGTGGTGGAGGCAGATGACACAGTGCACTACCACGTTGACTTTCTCCACACTCTCTACCTTCCCGGACTCCTTCCAAATCGTCTGGCTTTGACGATCAATAAGGTGCAGGGACAGTGGCTAATTAGGCTGGGGTCGACTTGAGGGAACACTGTTTTTTCTCGATCAACTTTATCTAGACTGTTTAGGGGTCAGTTTTCCAAACAACTTAGTGGTGCTCAAACCAGAAGGTAAAACATCCAATATTGTCTTCAAAGAAGTGTTGTTACCCTCTATTCGACGGGATTGACTTCTACTTCACAGATTGTTACATAATAGAATCTGGGGAAGGTAAGAAGTTGTAAGTCGCCATATTAGTTCTTTTTACAAGTAGGGTCAAACCATTTTCAGGGCTTTTCGAAATTTATTCCTCCAAAGGAGCCAAATGTGGTAGACCTGTTTTTATAAATATCTACAACGAGGAAACTACTACAGGCGGGAAACTGAAATTCGATATGTTAGTTCGTTTTACAAATCAGATCAAGTAAATGTCAAGGCTTTGCAAAATAGGAAGTATAGGAAGGTAACATTGAGCATATTAGAACATTTTTCAAATCGGGTCAAATCAGTTTTAGGGTTTTGGAGAATTCATTCCCGAAAGGGGTTAAATGAAACAAATCTGTTTGTCAAAATATTGCCACGGGAAAGCTACTACAGGCAGTAAGTTGAAATTCGGCATTTTAGATCGTTTTACTAACCGAAAATAATTTTTAGAGTTTTTCGAAATACATCCCTCAAGCTGGTTAAATAGACCAGAAGTGTTCTTCTAAAAATAGCCACAAAGTAATTATTACAGGCAGGAAATTGAAATTTGGCATATTAAATCGTTTTACAAATTAGGTCAAATCAATTTCAGGTTTTTCGAAATTAACTCCCGAAAGGATTAAATGGGGTAGATGTGTTTCTCTAAAGATGGCCATAATACGGTAACTGCTACAAGTAGAAAGCTCATTCGGCACAGTAGTTCGTTTTACACATCGATTCAAGCCAGTTCGTTTTACACATCGGTTCAAGCCATTTTCAGGGTTTTTCGAAATGTATCCTCTCAAAGGGATTAAATGGGGTAGATATGTTTTTAAAGATCGTCACGAGATAGATACAGGTGGGAAGTCGAAATTCGGCATATTAGTTCGTTTTACAAATCATGTCAAACTATTTTCAGGGTTTTTCAGAATGCATCTCCTCAAAAGAGTTAAATGAGATAGATTTGTATTTTAAATATTACCTTAACGAGCGAACTACTACAGATAAGAAGTTGATTTTTGCATATCAGATCGTGTTACAAATAGACCAAATCATTTCCAGGGATATTTGGAATTCACCTCCAAAGGGTGCTACGGTGTAAATGATCTCTTAGCGGTTGATACTGTGTGAAAAACCTTTAGTGCCGATATTCGGTTCGCGCCCATCGAAATTTTTTAAGTTGACAATTTTTTTTTTGGTGGTGCTCGGATTTTGCAAACTCATGGCACTTCGGCCTTCGTCTCATTTTTACAGCGAGGCTTGCAGCTTGCACGGTTTTTCGCATTCTATAATCCGATGGAGAGTTATTCTGCTTTTGATTCTTTGTGTGCCCCATGCCGTTTGGCGAAGTTTTGGTGTACAAGCGAATATTTGGACATTTAAGTCCGCGCCGATTGTCGGACTTAGTTGCAAAGAAGCTTCTGAAAATGCACAAGGCCCATATTCTTGGGGCGAGTTAATTTGAAGTTTTGTCCGCTCTCGCGTGAAGCGCAACAAAATTATATATCTCTTACCTGAATATGAAAACCAATATTTGAGTGTAAATACAGTTGTATCACATAATGACAAGATTTTATAATTTTCTATGGAATTAATAGATTCGTTAAATTCCAGTGGAATATATCCACATTGCTTAACACTAAAAATATGATCAATAGATATTCCTTTGAAAAGTTTAAATGTGTCTACTGGTTTAATAGATGAGATAAGATTAATGGTACGCAATTTACTTATAACGGCTTAGATTTGGTATTAAATGGACAAGCCACAAGCCAGGCAGAAGAGTATTATTACTGTGTATACATCAACACATTCTAATATTGCACTACCTTTTTGCCTTCGGAAAAGAAATTGTCCTGTACGCCTATCATTTGCGATAACAATTAATAAATTACAAGAACAAACTATGGATAAAGTGGGAATATATCATATTTGGCACAACCAGTATTTAGCCATCGTCAAGTATATGTAGCAAGATCACACGTGTGAGTAGTTTTAAAAACTTAAAAATTTAAATTTTACCTAATGGATCCTGCCACACGTTACAATGAGGTTTTCTAAGTTGCAAAATATTTTGCAACGGGTCCACTAGTGTCATAATTAAAATGAGCGTCAAGCCTTCTCGAATATTTACTACTATGTTTATCCCTTTCTGACTCAAGCAATACGTATTATTTTCTTATGCATGTTTTCTCATTGCTGTTATGTAG
>CALNHX010009174.1:0-52694 GCA_940337035.1 Agriotes lineatus | reverse complement strand
CCTTATTCATTAGTGGCTACACTTTTACTTGAAAACAATAAGCTTTAAAGGAACATGACATTTTATTTTTTTAAGTTGCATTTTATTTTTGTGAATTGTGTTTTATTGCTCCTGGCATTGTTGAGGTCGAGCACAAAAATTTAGCATTGCCCTTTGCTACATTTAATTGTGTCAACCCTTGTGCGTATAAAAGTTACAAGGCGTCAAATCGCGAAACTTCCGTTGAGCTCCCACAATAGAATTATTATTTTTGAAATAAGCTCCCACGTTCAACACCAATTCTCCACTCGTCAACTATGCTGACATTTCTCATGGATGTTTGATCACTGGATTTTTATTCTACCTTCAATTGTTTTTCAATGGGACGAATTTTAAAAGAGATATGTAATTCCTTCGAACCCTGTACTAAAGGGAAACAAAAAATAGAAGAAAAGGACTTGAGAGAACACGAAATTCTAAATCCGACCCGAAAACTGGCGAAAAGATCGAAGAAAATTTAAACATCCACTTTCTAGATGTCTGGGTGGTTTTATAAGGTTGTCGATGTAAACGAAATTTAGTCTATAAAAGATGTGTAAAACCAGTCATAACATAGAGATTAACTAGAACAACGAAAATGAAGGTATTGAGATCAATAGTGGGCAAAACACTACGAGACCATGTATCCAACTGTGAGATCAGAAGGAAGTTGACGATATACACCGCCGTTTATTTGAAGTGGATCACTTAAAGAAACCAGTTTAAACGACTGTCAAACTATTGCAGTAGTCTAGCTCAGTCATTAGCAAACTGTTGAGAGATTTCTTGTTTGTTTTACATGCACGCGTCAAATGCGATCCTCAGCGTTCCAGGTTGGTTCAGATTGATAACCCCAACATGTTGTAGGTACCACAACAATGATCCTTTTCATTCTTTCTGTCCTTACTTAACTTCCTTGGGTACCATTTGTCGACATAAGGGTGTATTTCTTTGTAATACAATTTTTAATGCTGCATATCTTTGTCTAACGTACTCCACAAGATTTAAAAGAAGGCAAGTTTCAAATGTATCACTAATTCTTCTCGATCACTACTCCAACATCGTTTCGGCTATTTGGTCTTCATTTGACCGATATTGTCGGTGATTACAAGTCTTCGATTAGTTGGTTAATTTCTTGAAATGGTGATTCTTTGGTCACATAGTTCACATTTCTTATTTTCTCATCTCCAGGCAGAGTTCCATCGACAATTTATCTTGGAGGTAACTGATTCACATGATGGTCCTCGAACAGAGGCTTTAGGATAGCCCAAATTCCAGTTGTAACTTCCAATTGCCACAGTTGGAGCAACATTGAAGAATTCTGAAACCAGTAAATTTTTCAAATGCTCCAACTAACTTTTCAATTTCTTTGCCACCACTGATTGTACTACCAATGACATATTCTTCAGCGTGTGTACATTCTTCAAGTAGTACGACCGACATCGCTCCACCCCTGATATGTTAAATTACCCATTCCTTAACTCAACTGTATTGCTGTTGACATTACTTCAACGAAATGATTTTGCTGGACCAGAAACCTTAATTTGTTAGCAATATTTCTTCATTCATTATTGTATTTGTAAGTTCATGGTCCATGAAAGGGAATGTATTCAAAGGTCCATCACCTTGAATGGTGTTGATTATCTGATTTATTTTCTTTATCTCGCTCAGTCTTCTAACCTTCTAACCATAACCGCTTATGGATCATCCACAGAATCCGGATTCTTCTTCTTCCTTTTATCATCTTCTCTGATAAATTCAGTCACACCACTCGATGCTGTTGCCAGATTTCATAACCATTTTTATAATCGAATGAGGTATTCTCTGTCTTCCGTTAGAACCATTGTGGATTAGTGCACTCGAAAAACAGAAGGCAATTTATGTACAACCCATCTATTAGTATAGGATTATAATTAATACATCCTAATGACTTTATTGTTAGTCCAAATTGGCAACCTCATTTGCAAAGTTAATATGTGACAGTAGTTTTATTATTTAATTTAAAGTGTTAGTACTGATATGATTCAATACACATTTTTGGGGTGTATCATCAGTAAATAAACCTTAAGTATTTTTTTTTAGTGTTGATAGGTTCCACACCTCAGTAAAGTTGCAGGTCTTTGTTATGTATTTAAATTGGGAAATGAAGACTGGCTATTCCGTCGATCCATGTGAATCGAAATACTTCTAATTTGATTCTTTCATTAACTCTGAGAACTAACGTTCTTAGTGCGTTCGGGAATTATTGTATTAAGCCACTTGGTGCTGGTTTTCTCATTCATGACATTGTTAGCACAGTAATCTACATCATTCTTCACGTCGATTACGCACCGGTTGCTATCATCGTCGGTTATGGCCTTTCGTAACTCAGACTTGCAAGATTTAAGCTTTTATGGTGATACGATTCTTCTCTTAATACTCGCTTGCTTCTTGGCAATCTCCAACTCTCGTTGAGCAATTTCCTTCAAAACAACACGGCCACAGCTTTCCGACGTGGCGCTAGCACAGCAAGGCCGGATTAACCAATGATTGAATTTAGAGCTTCTTATCCATTTCAGA
This sequence comes from Agriotes lineatus, assembly GCA_940337035.1. Taxonomy (NCBI): domain Eukaryota; kingdom Metazoa; phylum Arthropoda; class Insecta; order Coleoptera; family Elateridae; genus Agriotes; species Agriotes lineatus. The sequence continues at coordinate 50,117 of CALNHX010009174.1, read as the reverse complement.
AAATTAAATCATTGACCATTTCGGCCTTGCTGTGTTGACGTCACGCCAAAGAGCTGTAGCCTTGTTGTTTTGGAGGTAATGTCTCAACTCATGCCTCCAGCTCGAGTAGCTAACGACAGCCGACACAGGAAACTGAAAGATGCACTATGCCAACTTCTGCTTCAACACGATCCACTACATGGAGCAATAGGAGCCAATAACGGTTTCTTGGCAACTTTTGAACTAGTACAAATCTACTTTTCATTAAATTCAGAGTTATTTTAAAGTACCGAAGGTTTATTTTAATGCTCAACATAGAGTTTTCACACGATTGCACTTTATATTGAGTCACATGTGCTGAATTTTTGTTACAGTTTACTTTAGAACATAAACCTTTTTCCAAATCAACATTTGCAGCTAATAAACGTGTTTTCTTTTTCTAAGAATCTAATTAAAGAAAGCTGAAAGTAGTACAGAGCAAAGCACACAATTTGTAATAAAAAGTTGTATAAATTGAAAACCAATTCCTATTAACATCATTATCAACCACTGACAAAAATAAACTGCTATTTGCATTTATCTGTGTTTAATAAGTGATAACCCATGGATATCCATTATACAGTTGTTTTTTTACTGTAGAATCTCTATGCACGCATCTAACGGTTATTTATAATAGTAATATTGTTTAATCGTACTACGGAATGTAATGGGTTTGAATTTGATAAAAAATGTAGTAGTAAAATAATTGAATTTATACTGAAACTTGTATGTACTCGTACAAGGTTTGAGGTTCATTCAAAATCATTCTAAAATTACAAAGGCAATTACTAATTAATTATTGATCGTAACATAGTGCGTAGGTTTCAGCTGAAAATGACAAATACAAGTTTTTTTCCAAATATAATTTCCGTCATACTTAAAAGTGCATAATATTCTCTTATTCGCTGTTCATTAAAACAATTTTTATTTTTTTCCATTTAAAAGTTGCATGGCAACGGAAAAGGGGGGTGGAATGCCATTAGGATGACGCTCCTGTGCATAAAAAGTGCCATGGATTAAAGGGTTTCGTTCCTGTAGTGTATAAAAAGACAATTCGTAATATTTACCTTGCAACCTCAACACGAAAACACGAATCGTACACACGTAATTGCCAGCGACACGTCGAGGTAGGGACTAATCTAAATCTTCATTATTTCACGTTGCCTCAGCCAAATGCCGCAAGTTTTAAGAAAATTACATCATTGTTTGAAGCGTGATTAGAAAGGTCGTTCCAAAACAGTCCTGAGCTGGTGCAGCGATGTAATCTCCCTGCACCAATGCTCGATAAGGGCACCTCGCAGCTCTCGCCAGAGCCGGAATGAAGGGCTTTGATTTTTAGAAGAAGTCTGCGAATAGCACTTGAAGCCTGCAATTTAAAAGTTATACGATTAATTGCCAAGTATACTCAGGAAACGTATCAGTGCCCTGATTGGAAAAGTACCGACACAAACGACCTTTAAAAAAAGGCACCACTAACGACCAAACCTCCGCGTTAGGTGCTGTGATCGTTCATATTGCCAGCAGTCCCTGTGAGGGAAATTTGACAGCTTCAATTTCCAATTCGAAGAAAAAAATTGTGATCCCGTAATGAAAATGTGTTCTGTAAGTTAGTAATATTTTGCTACACATTGGGAAAGACGCTTAGGTCGGGTTAAAAGCAAACTGCAACAAAACTTAGCGATGGCAACGCAACCTGGCTGGTGCCTACGTTCATTCATGTCAGTACTTTATATAGCAACTGTAGTTTGTTGAATTATACTTACCAATAGCTACTCTACTCCATTTAATTTTGTTGTTATTTATATTCACTGCTTTTTATCGCAACTTTACTCTTTTTAGATCTATGTAGACATATATTACGTTATTGAGTTTTTCTTCTAACGCTCACTATAGATTGTTACACCGTAAGTACTTCACACAGTTCGGGCTTCAGCAAAATAAGTTTTTAATTTTTTTATGCCACTCTGACTGACAACTAAGATATTAGCAAACGTAGTCGGTTTCTTATCAGGGTCGTTAGTGTAGAATAAGAATAAGTAAGAAAATAAGAACGCCAAGTACGCCAAAAAAAGCGTTAGTAATCGATCACTGAATAAGAACAATTACATAGGAAGTATTATGCCAGTGGTCAAATTTGTGTAGGTTGCAAATAACCCCTACGTTCTAAACAAGCGATAGCTACAAGGCAAAAGTAATTTACGGCACAAGACAAATAAAAGCCAGGCAGCTAGGTTGTCACTCTACTAAAACTTGAATACATAAAATCATCTCAAGGGAGTGTCAAATCGGATGAACGGCCACACTTCTCCAACGCGGTAATACTTGGCCCTGCACAAAATGATCCCCGCTAGCTCCTCAGTCAGGGCAAAGGGAGGGTTTCCGAAAACGATATGTTGGGGATAGATAATCAGGTCGAAATATGTTATTATTTTAGCGCCACAAATTCTTAAAAGAATCTCATTTAGCCCCTCCAGAATTAGAGACAGAAAAAAATCAAACACTTCTTTAGGATGATGTATAAATCAGCTTCTCATCAACGGAACCAACCTTATTTTCAATAAGCGTGCTACCAGTGGCTGTACAATAAATAATACCAAAGTACACAGTAAAGCAAATATGGAAATTGTATCCAGCTATCTATTGAATAATACAATGAGCAAAGTGACATGTACACAGCAATGTTAACCTGGACTCCTAAAAACGTCATCGTATATTTATACAAACTAACTAACTGCAATTCTATCCACCAAATGCCGGATTATTTAATTATTAAAAAGGCATGCATGAAATGTCTGGAAAAAGCTAATGATTTGCGTTAAACTAGTATTTCCGCGATCAGTAGCAAATGAAATAAAATTCGCCTTCTAGATATCTCCCACTCTAAAATGTTTGGGTAAATACTAACTATGGGGTATTACCTATGAGTACCTAAGAGGCAAAATTGGTTTGAGAAAATTATCGAAAGGGTTCGAGCCATTCTTGAGAAAAAAATTGTTTGGCGGTTTTTTCACATTTTTGAGACATTTAGAGGTCTCCTGATATCAAATGGCACTAAACAATAAAAATTAAAGCCGGGTACCATTATTTTAAAGCTTCAATGCACATTTCCATAGTTTTCATGAAAATTCGTCCATCACTTTAGTAGATATGTGGGGAACATATGTATTATACTGATCTGCCTTCACTTTATGTAATTAACCATATAATAAACACAGCTTAGCTTTTTGACTTTTATTACCTCTCCCTGTGGCTGATTAAAAATATAATTATTTAATTAAGCTTCACTATAATAGAGGTATGTTTCTTTCTATACTTTATTAATTTGCAACTTATTAAAACTTTTGGGCGGGCTAGCAATTGAGACTCGGATTTACACAGTTGGGTTGTTACATTTTAGATTATCAAGCAAGCTCCTCAAGATGGCTACAGGAAATCGCTTTTTCTATACAGGTAATTTTTTCCAAAAATCGTGAAAAATGTCTTAGGTCAAAAATATTTGAAAATCCACATAGAAATGGACCAGGAAGCTAGGCAACCGAATTCATACCAATAAAAAAGTGGCGACCTAACCCACATTATACTGATCAAATACAACTAAACTCAAAACATTTCTTGGATATTAAATTAATTTTAATTACTCCAAATTTAGACGAAAAAAAAACAAAGAAAATATGGATTACAAAAGTTTCCAAAGCTAAATGCTCACCGATTTTAAAAATTTATTTAAAAAGTATGAGCATAGGCAACCCACTATACAAAATAATCCTTAAAAGTATTCAGAACTACTGTAACAGTAGAATGAATTTCTTATGTTGTATTTCAAAACAAGCTTTTGTCTACGCATATTTTCGTAGCTCTTAGTAATCACAGAAATGATGACCCGCGACGTCTATAGTGATTACACTGTGGTAATGCGATATTAGTATTAGTCACACAGATATGCCTTCTGGTCTGTTTGATCTCTCCAAGAAGTACCAGGACGCAGTTTAAGGATAGGAGGGTCTTCTCAAGAAAAATAAGTTGCACAAAAGTTTGACAGCTTACAGTTATAAGATGGTTTTATGTAAATATCTCTGTTCACATCGACTTCACGACAAAAATATTTATATGCCATTGTAGCCTTTAGAAAATTCTCTACAAGAAAGGTTTCTTAAAGTATTTCCATGCGAGCAATTATTTCTGCGTAATCAGATTGAAATTGTAAGCCAACGTGGTAGTTTTTACTTTAAACCTTCAAAGTAAAGTACCAGAAGAGATTTATATGGATAAGAATCAGTAAGTATATAATTTGCCTTTAATGTTTGTTGAGGTTTGCTTTACGTTCTGTAAATTATTTCTAGAAGGAATTAAGCAAGTGGATTGTAACTAAGGTTGAAATAAGAGTCACTATGTGGCATATTTATCAGCAAAATAACTCAGTTCTTAATTGATTGACGAGTGATGCTTTGTTCATAGAGATAATTTGTAGTCATATCTGTGTTATTAATTTCCTCGTCTCTATAGTTTTGTTTTTCCTGTGAATCGTCGTCTGTTGCAGCATTCAAACAATACTGTCCGTGATAATTATCTAAAATAGTGAGCAGTGGAGTTCTAACATTGCTGCACAACCTTTTAAACAATTACAAAAACCATGTTAAAATGACAATTCGGAACAAAAAGCCGCAATCTCCTAATACTAATTATCTCACTTTATTTTTTACGCAATTACCTAAAATTTCTATGTACCTGATGTCGTTCTAAACATTACAAAATCTAAGCCTATCAAAACGTGCCAAACATCGGTAATTACCTTTTCAAATTTGAAAAGGCGCCACTACAAGATTTTACTCGCTCGTACGTTTTCTCCAGCACTTATAGTTACTGTGAAGCGGCTCTCGGTTGAAGCAGGTGAAAGCTTTTTATTGGACTAACCTTGTGATCATCTAAACACATAAAAGTTTGCAATCAGCTCTCTTTACATCAGCGTTTTTAGCTAGAATATTTCGCTTGAAGGGCTCCAGTGCGACTTGAGAACGCGACACTTTTAACACAGTTTTATAACTTAGCACTCTAATCAAACGTATACAAATTTTACAATTCGTTTCTTAGGTAAACAAGAGTAAATAACTTAAAGGCCTCGAAAGACACAGTAATGCAGCTCAACGTGACTAGAAGTCGCTGAAAAGGAATGGATAGAACTCAGAATGTTTTACTTGCCTCAAAATTCTCAAAATGTATCCTTTCCAGGGCGCCTATCCAATGCTGCCGCTGCCAAAAACGTACATACGAAGCACCCACAAAGGCGTTACCTAAAGGTGTACTGCTTAACGAGATTCAAAATCCGGTCTACAGCCAAAAATACTTTAAACAATCGCTACGACAATGCGGCAATCGGTAGATACACGAAGAAGAGATAGCAATTCGCTGCACAGCATAAAATTTGGAGGCTCGGGGCGACACTTTCACAACACACATCTTAACTCTTCAAGTTCTGAGTACGAAATTCGTTGTCCAAAGCGCGACGAGAAACATCTTGTCTGCGAAAATGGTGCAGCTTCCTTCATTTAGGCAACAAAAACGTACATAAGAACATTTCAAGGAGGTCGCGGTAGCGACATTGGAATAAACAAACATCAAACATCCACGCTGGTGCACGGTAAAGAAATCTTTAATTTACAAAATGGCATAACTACCTATAGCAATGATCACTGAAGGCCTAGAAATATGACGCTAGTATTTAGAATTCTAACTTGCAAAAATGCATCTAACAAAACCATTATTATCATTTCAATGTATGTTGCCAGCGTACATACATCAAACAAGTAGAGACGCTCATTCCAAAAGTTGAATCCTGTCTAGAGTAGAGTGCCTGGGACAGTAACTCGGGGGGTATTTCTAAGCTTAACCATCAGATGACAGCACAAAATTCTACCAATCAGAGCCAGTTACTGTAAGTACCCCCCCCCCCCCCCCAGAAGCAGTTCAAGGTAATCAAAATTGGTATTTTGACATCAAAGGAACCAACAGTGTCTCTGCTTGTTTGATTTATATACGCTGATGTTGCTCCAATAGAGGAAATTTAGAAAAGTATTTTTTTACTATCAATCAACTAAGCAACACTTACAATACGTCATTTTAGGGAAGTAGCTTAAACTTACACAATGTCTTCAGGTTGCCATAACAACAGGGAAATAATATTATTTCCCAAGATGTGTAAATGTTGATAGTTAAAAACTGGATATCGCCCTATTTATTAATTCAATTTATTAACATTAATTGTAAAAGTACAATTTCTACAATTGTTAATAAATCTATTATTAGCAATATCTTCAAAGATTTCTACATTTTTAAACATGTTATTTAACTGAGAAATTTCTGTGTCTTTATTCACTAATAAGGTATCCACTTGCACTCATTGAATGAAGTACTGGGAGCAGTTGAAGGTGATGGGACACTTTGGCAATCATTACTCAAAATTTTTTTAGCAATATTGAGGTTCTGGCATATAGAATCTCCAACATAGCTTTCGGCTATTGCCGATGACTTCCAGCCCACATGTTTCTTTAAATTTAGAGTATCTACTTTGCTATTTGCCAATAACGTTGCAGATGTGGGTCGAAAAGCATGACCAGAGTACAAGTTCGGTTTAGGGAGATTCAAGAACTTTGCAATGACATGTGGTATTTTATAGAATGTATTTTTGCCTACCGGTTGGTTTTGGCACTTTCCTTTTTCATATCTCATAAAAAATCTTAACTGTTTTGCAACGTTTGCATTCTTCTTTTTAACTGCAACATATTTTTTAAATATGTCTACAAAACCAACATTTGCAGTGCTGTTAGTAATGATAAATGATCTAGAAACTTTGTTTTTAGTTTTTCGTATATTAACCAAGACAAAATTGGGCTTCTCTTCTATGTCTTCATTTAAGAGATTAACGAATTCGTTTACCCGATATGCCCCTGCAACACCTAGTACCATAACTACCTAAAAAATACAGAAATATTAGTTATAGATTTTCATTAATTTGACAGCTGCTGACGTACCTTGGTTAATAAATAAATTTCATCTGGGGCATCAGTTAACAAGTGGTTAATCTCTTCCCGTGTAAATACATTCGATTTTTTTGGCTGATAACCATCGTTTTTCCGCTTCAAGAATGCGTGTAGTCTCAAATACTTCGAAATGTCTTCATTGTCATTTATTGAAATTGTTGTTCGTAACATTGAGTACTCACACCATAAGCTTGAAGGGGATTTAAGCTTTTGAGACCGTTCTAGAAAATAGGCCAGAAGCACGTTTTCTTCAATCGATCTAACTTTCTTCTCATCGCACCACTGTTTAAATGCTTTGTACATTGCTTCGTAACGAATTTTGGATTTTTCTGGATATAACTGCAATAATGCAGCTTGTGCCGCCTTATTGATATCAAAATCATCTACTTTGTCAACTTCACCACTAATTATTACCGTTTCCATTATTTTTAACCACAATGATAATGACTGACAATGACAATTGATATTGTTTATGTTTTTCTACAAATGACAAACGGTTACTATAGTACCACTGCAAAGACCACTGATGAAATTTCTCTAACAAATGTTTGTAATAAACTCATAAAAATAGATGTTAACAGATAATATAATGTGTTGATAGTGAAAAAAATAATATACTTTACACAGGAAGTAAGGATTTACTCTACCTCACCTTTTTAAATCCCTCGCTAACGCTCGGGATTCAAACAATGTTTGGTAGAGTAAATCCTATTTACGTCCCTTGTAAAGTAATATACTATTGATCTAAATCTCAAACCATGTATAATACTCAGTATAAATTATTTAAAAAAAATAACTTTAGCATTTCCTATACAGTACTGACAGGTGTTATAAGGTTTACGAGCATCATATTTTTTTGCTTAATTTGAAAAGAGTAATACTCGAATTGTAGGTACTCTACAGTTATGAGCAAAAGGTTTTTTAGACCACCACATATGAGAGTAACATTATCGCGACAGCAGCCTACTACAGAAAGTTGACAATTTCATACACTAGCACGATATTATATCGTAAAGGCACAAAGTTATTCAAATCACGGCTTGCTTAATTGTGTGACAAACGTCACTTTCACGTTTGTCACACAATTTAGCAGACCGTGATTCAAATAATCCAAACGATTTTGCTTTATTCGTTGCTCTGCTTCCAACAAGCTCTAATTTGTTATAATTGTACCAATAATAATATAACAATCAATTTTGCAAACGAAATAAAACCAATTCTTAAAAATAGAATTTACTTTGAGTGGTCGTCTAAAAAATAGTGTTCATAACTCGCCCAAAAGTGCTCGTGTTTTAGATCCACTCGGGCTTCGCTTCGCTACGCCCTCGTCAACACTCGCACGATATTTGCTACTTTCGACGCTTGTAATGAAAATAACTACTAAATAACAAGAAATAGTCCGTTAGGAAAATAAGGTTTCCTTAAATTATTAATCAGGGGTTGTCCAATATACATAGATTGTTAAGCCAATTCGAATTTGTCCGCCTCCATGGGACCCTCATAGATTTTTTGTTGTTGATGACATGTGCCCCATGCGCGAGGGGGTTGGTGCCGCGTTTATTTCTAAATGTGTGGGTAATGGCCCAAATTGTTTCTTTTTTTCGTTAGTTGCAGTTCTCTTCAACGCCTCTTGGTGGGTTTTCCTTCCAAATATAGCTGAATGGTTTCCTAAATTTCTTCAAGTGCTAGTGAGAGATTGGCTTTTTTTAATTTTGAAAATGCCAATTTGGTGCTTTCTTCAGGTGATTCTTTGAAATTGACATGTCCTTTTGCCTTTGACGAAAGCAGTTTTCTGTAGGAAGAGCTTACAAGAAGGTTATTTTAAATCGGCATCATTCAGCGTCGTGGTGAATTTCAGATTACATATTTACAATAGTTCAATTATTGTGTACTTTCAGTTATAGTCAACGCTCTTTGCTGGCTGTTATTAGTTTAATACATTACTTAACTTTGGAATTCATTTGACAGTACTGTTAAGGTATTATACAGCATTCATTCGATCTTTACGCCCACAGCGTACTTCAATGCTGTTCGTTGTCCAAAGGTCTTTGTGATAAGCGTCGCGTCCACCAATTACTTTTAATGACCAAACTTTTTGAAGTGCTTATTTTTTCTTTTCGGATTCATGCGAAATGTAATTCAAATATGTCATTTGCTTATTTAACCCATGTACTACTTTACGATTTGGTATTCCAAACACCAGTTATTCTCAATAATTCGTACATTTGACTTTCTTTTCTTTTACGAACGCGTTTAATTTGTTTATTTATTAATAATAACTTTCTGGGGTTATTATGAATACAACGAAACCCGATAAGCTATTAGTACCTAGCTTTAAATTTAGACTTGCTTGAGCCTTTTGTAATTTTCGTATATTTATCATTTAACTTCTGGGTGACTTTGGAAGATGAAAAAGGTAGTGTTATTTACGGTTTGTAATTTTTTTATACCGGTGGTTATCGTCGCGTGCCACCTTCTGTTGGACCGTCAACGGTAAGTAGAGTTTGTGTGCCAATTAAGTGCTTGTGCCAATTAAGTGCTAGTTAGATTGAATCTATCGTTGAAATTGCTGGCAACTGGCGTCCATGTTATTTTAAGTAGCTGTAAGAGCCATATTTTAAATCCTTTCTCACGACCATACAATCGCCGAAGGTTCGAGTTAACCTAGACAGTGAGCATCCAAAAGTTGTATGGGATGCGACATGCAATGGCTAGCTAAACGTATGTAAGCAAAAATATGTGTGTTCCGATCATTTGGGCAGTCCGAGTGTTGAAATCGTTGAAAATAACGGCCAATTCTCTTGGCCTGTGACTTTCGTCTTCGATTTGCCCTCGGATAATTGGGCTGTCATCCTATCATTTCGACTTTTCGTTACCATTGTAACGGTGCACACCCTGGTTACCTGTTGCTTGTTTATAGGCCTACGTTGTGTGATTTTTTTACTGTTTTCGGCGGGTGCTTCGACGACAGTTACAGTTACTTTAACTAAGCTTTCGTATTTACTGTTTTCACTCCGTTCGTATAAAAGCTGGCGACCTCCAGCTTTTACACCAAAGAAAACAACAACATGTCAAGCGATGGTTATTTATTAGGACAAAGTAAACAGTACACTGCGCTTACAATTATTTGCCTAACGCCAATGGGCCGTTTGCCGGCCGTAAACTTGTTACGAAGTGCCTGGTGGTGTTAGTGTGGTAGTAGAGAGACAAGGAGTTGTTACGCAACGCTCACTTACAAACAAGACCAAAGAGGAGGCCTTGCAGTGCCAGTTTGCGTGCTAACGAGAGAAGTGAAGGCAAAGAGTTGTTAAACAACGCCCACCTGCAAACAAGGCCCAAAGGAGAGGCCTTGCTGTGCCAGTTGGTGTGCTAACGAGAGAAGTAAAGGCAAAGAGTTGTCAAGCAACGCTCACTTACAAACAAGACCAAAGAGGAGGCCTTGCCGTGCCAGTTTGCGTGCTAACGAGAGAAGTAAAGACAAGAGTTGGTGTCTAACGTTCACCGATTAACGAAAGTCCGAGATGGGCATCGCAATACCAGTGGCGCTACACCAAATAGAGTTAGGTGTTAATTAAGTGCGGAGTTGTCGTGATGTTTTGTGTTACTAGTCGAACTAGCATCGGCCCCAGGCTTCGTGCTTCTTCTGCTACCCTTTCCTTCTGTGCTGAGTGTTTTATGCAATCTTCCGCGGCCCCTCCATCCGTTGTCCTGGGCGCTCCGCCAATGAGAAGTAAATTCTGGATTTCGTGGCTATAAGGCGCGATTTTAATTGGTTATTTTCCTTCCAAAACTCACGACGGCTCTTAATCCTTTCTGTTGTGGTTTCAAATGCTTCTCACGACCCCCTTGACATGTGTTTCCTTTGACCGAAAACGTACACTCATAAATTTCACGAACTAATTTAGCCGGCGGTTTCTAAGCATTTTGACCCTTAAGTTTGCCTGGAACCCCGGGTCAGAAATCTAATATAGAAATTTTCGATTATGGGCCCGGGGCGCGATCAACAGCTGTGAAGGAATTGTGTTACAACTTGCAAAACAAAACGAAAGCTTCCGTTATGTCATATAATTCCAACTAATTTTATACATAAAAGATATCTATAAACTACGGATTATCATTATCCTAGAACTAAAAAATGCCTGAAATAAAATAAATGTCTTTCCTAAATAAAATGCCTGGAATAAAATAAATGTCTCCTAAATAAAATGCCTGAAATAAAACAAACGTACTTCCTAAAATAAGCTAGATAAAATTTTAAATAAAGTGTCTGTAAATACGCGACCCTCACACCATATCATATGACGCTTACACTTATTCCAAAAGAATACTGCCCACATCTGCCTGCGAAATAGAAGTTGTTGTGTTTATTTAAGGTGTTTTGTGAGTACTGCCAGGTCTGTTGAAGCCACCAAAATTGCGTCGTGGATTGCGTCACGATATGAAATTATGCGTTTTCTTGTTTTTATTTAAGTACAGCCCCTTTCACTAGGGGCGGACTGGCCCACCGGGGTACCGGGAAGATTTCCGATGGCCCGATCTAACAATACGCCGCTGGAAACTGGAGCCGGCTCCTTAAATCAATGGTAAATTACTACAGATTGTTGAATAGTTTAATATCGTGTGTGTTCCAAAAAGAACTCATTCGCAGCATGCCATGATCAAATTGAAGTTTGCCGTAACTTATATACCCATTGATGCAAATGAACTACCAAGTCAGAGAGAACTAAATTACATCTTGACCTTGAATTATTTTCCTAAAAATATACAAAAAACAATTGTTATTGTCCGTTATGATTATATTACACTCGTTGTTGTTGTGTACACAAAGAATCATTGAAAATGAACAGGGCTGTACAACCAACATTACAGTAGTTGATTACGTTTTCTGCATTCCCCTAATCTCTAAAGCAGAATCGTGTTGTTTAACTCTCTACCCATCGTAATAATAAAATAACGTTGCACGCAATTGCAAAAACGTCGGTTAAGTCAATTTGAAATGTATAACCCGTTCATTTTCAATGATCGCAAGTGTACATCCCATCCTAGTTTCCTTTTACTTGATACAATTAAACTTAATGCAGTGTAAACTTTTACCTGTCACAGTGACAGATGATTTCATATCCAATCTGACATTCACCTACAGACTTAAGTTAAGACATGACTTGATTTTCTTTCTTTATTTCCAAGGCCTATCCTAAATGAGTTTTTTTTTTGGAACACACGATATAATGTGATAGCTATACAGTGACGTCGTAAAGTTTGGAATAAATTCAGTATTTTCTAACATGTACATTTCCGGCTAAAACGCTCGGACCCGTCGATTTTTATTTTTATTTGAGCATTTTTTGAAATAAAATGCATACATACAGGGTGTCCCGTGTATGAGGTATGGCTTTATCGATGTTTTTTTTAATGGAAACTCCCTTTTTTATTACAGAATTTAAAAGAACGCATCTTTTTACTTACGGTAAGCTGATTTTTGAGTATAGATCAAATGATCAAAAATTAAGAAAAAATTTAAAAATTCCAAAATACTAAGTTTAGTAATTTCTAAAACAACTAAATTAAATGTACATAATTGTGCACCGTTGTCTGCCTGACAGTAACTAAGACGACCGATATGTTTTTTGTTGATTGATGTCATTGATAAAAGCGTAAAATCATATTTATTAAAATTAAATTTAGTATTTTGCAAATTTACATTTTTTTTCTTAATTTTTGGTAATGTGACCTATACCCAAAAATTACCTTACCGTAAGTAAAAAGATGCGTTCTTTCAGATTCCGTAATAAAAAAAGGGGGTTTCTATTTAAAAAAAAAAACATCGATAACGCCATACCTGATATAGCCTATGCATTTTATTTCAAAAAAAGCTCAAATAAAAATAAAAATCGACGGGTCCGAGCGTTTTAGCCGGAAACGTACATGTTAGGAAATACTAAATTTATTCCAAACTTTACGACCTCACTGTATAATCTTCTCTGTGCTGAAATCGTGATAATACCTATTACTGTTAGAATTTCCCGAAAATATAAATATCTGCAGCCATATCTCTTTTTTAGGATACTTGTTTGGTCGGTGCAAGCCCCTTAGTATAGTGTTAGCATGAAACAGTGTTTGCCATGCGCTCTATGGGATATCCTCCCTTTACGACACATTTAGTCTTCATAATCTGTCTTGAGCTCAAGATAATATTCAAAGGGGACTAATAATTGCGCGACTTAGACGAAGAAAGTCGGTTTAAAGTCAAATCATCGGTTTATTGATACCGCTAAAAGTGAGACGAGATAGAAATTTGCACCCGCAACCTTTCGATAATTAAAAAAAAATCTTACATGAACTGTGATTTGAATTCGCGATCTCAGGTTCGATAGTCCACGAGTGTTCACACTATACCAATCTGACAGCGTTAGGTGACCACTTGACGTCTATTACTGTCTTTTTTGATCTGCTCTTTAGTCTATGATCACGTTCTATTAAGTTGTTCCAAGTTAATGTACCAATGCTAAAGACCAGTGAAGACGTCGGCAACAACGTATTTCTAGAGGTTGCTGACGTCTGCAAAAGCAAAACGATTAACACCTTTGTCGTTAAGATCTACCAGGAAACTCACCATAATTTTCAGTTTTGGTGATTTAGATCAATCGTTCTTTATAATAAAATCACTTATAGAACTGACGTACACAATTTAAATTTAAGACATAAGTAGACTTTAACTATTCTTCTACATAAAAAATCGCTTTTTGAAAGATCGTTTTCTTATAATATTGTAAATGTGTTATAGATATTAACTATACAAGTTTGATTATGAGCATCTTAAAGACACGAGTGTGATGGCGGCGGTGAGCCGATTTTTGCCGCAATCTAACGAGTCTCGTTAAGTGCCATAAGCAAACGTGTATTGTTCAATATTTTATCTTCATCCATAAATTCTGGTTCAATGTATTTCTTTATACAAAAAGAGTGCGGTAATATATATTGCGATGGTCTTTAGCCCTGTACTCGGCTCTGGTTGCAATACAGAAAATACAAGATACAGTCACAAAGGCACAAAGTCGAGGCAATGCAAATAACTGGGAAAAGTCATGTAATTTTATTAAATCAGAATAATACTGGTAGAATGGACGATTAACTTTAAAAGCATTCAAATGAGTATACAAATAGGGGAACTCAATTTCAAGTGTTGGAGTTAATAAAAGAATTTCAATTATAATTTCAAAAGTTTGGCAATGTAGAAGCCAGACATGAATTAGTTAAAATTGACACAAGAATTCAAATTGTGCAGAACTTGAGATGAAGCGTTAGTTAGTACAGTAATTAAAGAAAAACTGACGTGAGCTTATTTGATTAAGGTAAGAAAGGATTTACGAATTGGATAATGCAAGCAAGATTAGCATAAAAGAGATTTTGGCAAAAAGGACACAGTTAGTTATTTTTGAAGAAAATGAAACAGTAAACAGGAAATAGACAAGTTTAGTGCTATTAGTGAGTCAATAAAGTGATGTGAGCAAAAAGACATTTGTTATAAACAATTTAATGGACAAGAAGATATGTTATAAACAATTTACTTTGAAAGACAATAATTTTAGTATTAAGAGTTCTAGTTAAATGTTTGTAAAATATGAACTTAATGTTAAATGTTGTTAATTTGTACTAAGCTGATTTCCTTGTATTTGATTTTTGATGTTCATTTGTTTTTAGAAGCTTGGATATTCAATTATTATTAAACGTTGACACCAGCAGCATCTGCCTTTTACTCTGCAATTAATTAAAGTTTTTATATGGTTAAAATAAAGATACAGAGTTGAAACTTTACCAAAGTGTGCAGTTTTATGTGTGTAATCAGTGGTGTTAAAAGGGGCGATCCATATTGAAAGAGAAAAAAAATTTCACGCCTCCTTCGACGAACCAGCAACGGCAGGCATCCGAGGAGATTGAAATCGAGATCCCAGCGTTCCGGAGGGCTACGAACGGGTCCAGAAAATAGAGACAGGCTGTCCGATGGTCCCAGCAGCGATACCGGCATCAAAGGGCGACCGCAGGTACCGCAGGCACCAGTGAAGGCTTTCCGCAACAGCTACCGATGCAAGAGCGAGGTTAGTGTGGGAATTTTTATTAATCGACCGTAAGGGCGTGAAACATATAAGCCTACCTGTGTCTCGTGAGCTTCACAACCGAGGGCCAGCATTAGTTTCTGTCCAGGCAACGATAATCAGCCAAAAATCACAATTTAATCCAAATTTAGAGGTTAGAATGCAAGAAACAAAAGAGTAGGCGCAAACAACGAAGATCCGGTTTTTCTAGAACAAAAGAATGTACAGACGCTACCACAAAGGCGCGAAAATCAATCCCTAACTCACCTGATTTTTAATTTGCTCATAATTTGATTTTACTAGTCATTTCACAACGCAGAAAGTCGCACAAACTGAAATTTATGTAGGTCAAGGTTAACTGTCAACTCGAGCACCGGCGCAGTGCAGTTTTGATATTATTTCCCAGTGGCGTGCTGCCATTTTCAAATAAATTTAAGGAACCCGACACCTGAGAGCTGAGTTTTCATGTTCTTAATTTTGGAGCTAGCAAATATTATCAATAACGGTTATATGCAATGTTTAATAGGGCAAAATACCATAGATATTACTAGTTAATTTGGTGAACCCAAGATTAGTCAGTTTAATGTAACATTTACCGATCTTTGAAAAATAATTGGTATGGTAGACAATTTTAATTTAATTTATTTTATTCTATAATAATAAAAACAAACATATCATATCATAGCAATATTATCGCACTGAGTGCCGTGATATCTATCCATTACCGCACTCAGTGCGGTAATGAAGCTCTTACCGATACTAAAATTTATTTGGTTAAGAGTCTATAACAACACTGATGAAGCTAAAATGTATTTCTTTATACGAAAAGAGTGCGGTAATATATTTTATCTACTCCAGTGGGATAAGTAACGCATTACGTCATTCATTTGACACTATTTCAGTTACGTAATGAAGCTCATTACACCACTCAGTTATGTAATGGTTTCATTACGCAACTGAGTTGTGTAATGACTTCATTACGTAGCTGAAATAGTGTCAAATGAATGACATAATGACATTTGCCTACTAAAATATTTTTGAAAATGACAGATCTGACATTTCTCTTAATGCACTTTTCTCAATTTTAGGCAGTCGTAGATAAAATTTTGTACAATACATGTGTGATAATGCATCATTAATATACTTGTGTGCTTACATAACTCGTGCTACGCACTCGTTTGTCACTTATACACACGTATATTAATGATGCTGTTATCCCACTTATATAGTAAATAACTATTACCGCACTGAGTGTGGTAATATCTATCCATTAATGATACTAAAATTAATTTGGTTAGGAGTCTATAACAACACTGATGAAGATAAAACAAATTACCCGCTTCTTACAAATATTTACCTTTGCATAGATTTAAACCCGCCTTCTTCGAATATTTACTTCAAACTCAGTGATTACCTCAATATAATTTGAAGTTTAATTTTTCATAATATTGCGTCTTGCACAGCTATTGTCTACGGGTTTTAATTTCATTTAATTTTGTTAATTTTGTGGATGTTTTAATAAATATGTGGCGATTTACGTCACCATGAACTGTAGTTTAAGTAGGCAGTTTTTTTATGTCCTAGTTTCTATAAAGTGAGGGTGAAAATCAGGATTCTGAACCTCATCTTAAGGTTCCATAAATATTTTGCGTGTTAAGTTATAAGCCGTATATATTTGGGTTATTGAATAAAATTTATTATTATTATTATTTGGAAGGCGACACTGTGGACCTAGGTCCTCAGTTCACTCTTCAGCTCGTTGGTTCTGCCTTGAACGCTGGAGTGTTTATGGGTCTTTACGAGTTGGGCGAAGGAGGAGCTAATTTCGCTGAACTTGTGGAAGACCTGTTCGAAGACTGCGTTAATTTCATCATCTTGGTAGTGGACCTGTCTGGAGAGTTAATGTAGGACATGGTCGAAGAGCTGGAAGAGCTCATGGGCGTGATGGACGAGGACATGGACGGTCTTGTCGTAGGTGCAAATGCGCTTGAGCACCATGGCGACGCAGTTGGAAATTTCCTGTACCTACGTTACCGTCGGTACCGTAGTGGGTTTTGTGTTGGATTTGGCTCTGGTTCTAGAGTTGGTGGGCATCGTTGAGAAGCTCTTCGAGGATGTGCTGTTCAGCATGTTGTTGGTGTTGGGTAACCTGGCTCAGTCTTTCGATTTGGTAGTTGACGTTGAGCACGTTGTTTTTTTAGCACATTATTGAGCTGGGCGGGCTCGTCGGTGGCGGCTTGTTGGACAGCGCAGGCGTGGTCGCTGAGTACATGGGCTACTTGATCGAGAACTTACTGAACTTCTCTGTTGTTGGTGCGGGGGATATAAATGACAAAGTTAGAACACGTCGAAAACATCTCTGACTAAGCCTACCAGTTGATGCATATGGTAGACGACGATGTGCACGTCATAGACATCGTCGGCAGTCGCTCGGAGCTGGACGCTTTAGATGGCTTTGATGGCGTAATGGCTCCCCTCGAGGACCTTATTTTTAAATCCTCGCTCGTGACAGTCTTGCAAGCCTCGTGGTCGAAGGCTCATGCAAAGGCAACCTGTGGAAAAGCTAACTTAAGACTGATAGTTCTAACCAATTCAAGACGTAGATGTAGTGACGTCACTGTTTCTGTTTGTTGCAGTCTTGATTTCTGTGATCTGTTTGAAGCAAAATTCGTTGGCATGCCTACTTAACAATCTGTTCTGCTTTTTTATTTAGTCTATAAGCATGTTCTATCATGTTGGATACTTGCATACAGCCTGCTGATGGTGGTCATCACTGATATGCTTCTATAATTGCAGCAGTTCCGCGTTTCTTCGTTTTCATATTCAGGTGATACATGAGCTGTCCCCCGTAATTCAGGAACCTGCTGTCAATTTAATCATTGGTTGAAATATTCGTAAAGCAGTCCGCAGAGTTTTTCAATATCGCTTTTAACATCTCTACAAAGATACCTTCTGATGCAATAGTCTTTCCTCTTCGCATGGCTTTCTTCACCTTGAACTTAACTACCTAGTATTTCCGTTTCTACTTAATACTTTTTCTTGTTCCAATTAAAAGCATGTGCTAGTGATTTCTCCATTTCTAGGTGGAATAATTTGCAGCTTCGCTTATTTTTTGGCGCCTTTACTGTTTTTATGAATCTCCAAGCTTCTAGCCACCTTTTCCCTTCATTACACGTTTCTGTTTCTTGATATTTTTTAATAGCATCTGCTTCAATTGCAAAACGGTAAAAGATGGTTCAAATCAATAGTGACCAAGATCAAGACTAAAAAATAGTGATGACAAAATGTCTGAACGAATTCCGAATATTTAGTAAAGCCACTGAACTTCATACTGTAGAAACAGTACATTTGAACGAAAACTAAGATGAAGAGTTAAGAAACAGCTGTTAAAAGGCAATTAACATATTTTGGACACATACACATGGATAACTATAAAATAGAAGATGAACCAGAAGGATTTGATCGCGCATGGCTTTACCACAAGACAACGAGTTTTAAAGTTATTTAGTCTACATTTAGATAAAGCCAGAAACCTTGAAAATGTTTACTGTTTATTAATCAATTAATGTTTTTAAAAGCTGACAAATGAGATAAATGAATTATTTATTGCAGCTAAGGTGTCGATCAGAAATTTCTGGATAACATTTTTTACCAAACCATAAGAACAGTAAATTTGTTGAAAGTACAGGCTACACCATATTATTCGCCAGTAATATCCCACGTAAAAGACGACACAAAGATCAAGGTCTCTAACCAAAATTGTGATTCTATTGATAACCTCTTCTCTAATTATAAATATAATAGATATCAGGGCATAGCTAAAACTAATTTCAAATAAGTGATTATATCCCAGCTATTAAAATATAATGGAATTAATCCTTAAATGCCAATTGTAACTCACTTAAAAGAATTTATATAAAAAGTCTTATTAACTAATCAATACATTTCAACAGAAAACAAAACAAATCTGATTTCGGTTTCCAAGCAGCTACGGTTTATTCCATAAGCAAGCATCCGAATGTTGTAATATTCGCCCATTAACAATCTTCATAGCCGCTGATAAAGGCTGCAGGGCGATAATTAGGTCGAAAGGTGGCCAAACAGGCTATAAAGCCCACCATCCCCGTAGCGACAGCACACTTGTTACCTAACTGTAACGACATGGCCAAGCTCGCTGCTCTTCTCTTCGCCGCCTTCGCCCTCCAGGTTAGTTTCCATACGGCTAGACAAATAAGAACCTTTTTCTTCTTCTTGTTCATGTCTTGGATTGGTTAGAACCATCAGTCTTAAGTGTGTTCTTCCACAGGCTGTCCTTGCCGGACCCTTCGACCAGGAAGGTCTGCAAGACTCTCACGTGCGAGTGCTCAAGAAGAAGATCCTTGAGGTGAGCCACGACGCCATTGATGCCATCCAACGCGTCCAGCCCCACGACCGCCAAGGCGCCTACGCCCTCGCCTCCCAAGCCAACGAGTACGCCCATGACGTGCACACCGCCGTATACCACTTGCACCAACTGGTAAGTTCCGCCAGAGCTGTTTTCGACGTTTTCTAATCTAACTGTGCCCTTTAGATCCTCCGCACCCACGGTGGAGAAGTCCAACAAGTGCTCGACCAGGTAGCTCATGTGCTCAGCGACATCGCCCACGCTGTCGAACAAGCCGTCACCGACGAGCCCGCCCAGCTCAAGAACGTGCTCAAGAACAACGTGCTCAACGTCAACTACCAAATCGAAAGACTGAGCCAGGTTGTCCAACACCAACAACAACAAGCTGAACGTGAGTTGCGTTTCTTTATTAAGCTTCGTAGGCTAACGTAATGCTTTTTCAAGATGGCGACGACATCCACCGCCAAGTCAAACACATCCTCGAAGAGCTCCTCGACGCTGCCCACCAGCTCCAAAACCATAGCCAAATCCAACACGAAACCCAGTACGATACCAAGGGTAACGTACAGGAAATTTCCAACCGCATCTCCATGGTGCTCAAGCGCATCAACACCTACGACGACAAAACCGTCCATGCCCTTGGCCATCAGGCTCATGAGCTCTCCCACCTCCTCGACCACATCGTCCATCACCTCTTCAGACAGGTCCACTACCAAGATGGTCAAATCAACGAAGTCTTCGAACAGGTCTCCCACAAGTTCAGCGAAATCAGCTCCTCCCTCGAACAACTCGTCAAGACCCATGAACAATCCAGCGTTCAAGGCAGAATCAACGAGCTGAAAAGCGAGCTCAGGACTTACGTCCACAGCGTCGCCTCCCAAATCGAGCGTTTGGTCCAAATCGTCCAAACTGAAAACCACGGTGAGTTTCCTGGTAGGTTTTAATGAAAAGGGTGTTAATTTTTTTGCTTTTGCAGACGTCAGCAACCTCTACAAATACGTTGTCTCCGACGTCTTGACTGGTCTTCAGCATTTGTACAGGAACTTGGAACAAATTGCCCAACACGAATACCATGAAGAATATTAAGTTGCTGATTCGCTGTTTTTGTTAAAATTTTGTTTTGAAGCCTTTTGTTAATAAAGTGGTCAAATTTTGCATTGAATGTTTGCTTATTATTTTTCCTCTTAACCTAGATCGCTATTCTGTTTCAACCCGACATCGCTCAGTTAAAATTTAATAAATATATAGTCGACTAAATAATGACAGGATTGCTTCCTGAGAATTTTGTTAAAATATTGTGGACGAAGTAGTTCATTCTGCTTTTAAAATTTAAACAATAAAACTCTGTTTCCATAAGCGCAGTAATTAATATTTCTAATATAGTGCTAAGGTTAGTGCCAAGGAATGTGATTAGGTCAGCCTCCAACTCAAAGCAAGTTTAAGGCTTATCTCTTCATCATGTTGTAAGGTCGAAAGGTTCTGGTGGAGATAATAGCAATTATTGTACTCGTATGTTAACTACAGCGTCTCATAAAGTTTGATGTAGACAGTTACTATTATTTTTAAAGGTAATCAAGGTATAAAGCTGTTGTTATACGACAATACAGCAGAAAACCCAAATACATTCTGTTGGTCTTTGGTCTAAGCTAAACAGTAAGCTTTTGTATTTATTTAATTTCAAATAATAATAATATAAACGCTGTCTCGTCGTTTTGCAGTTTATTTTACTTTAGTATTTAAATAAACAAAATTCATTTTAATAAAACTAACAAAAAATAATATCTGTTTCGTCTACATGTTATGTTTGGAGTTTGTGTATCTGCGTACCGCAGAGGCAATTACTACTTTTCGTAAAGAAAATTAAACCAATTAATTAGAATGGGAATAAGTTATTCTCCCTTCAAAGCAGTCGAAGAAACCCTTGATTTGCAAAGTACCGCAATATGGCCACCATTGTGATACTCTGTAAACAAAAGGTTTCTGCGACTGTGTTGTATCTGTTCAAACCACACTTCTTAAATATATTTAACTCTTCTTGTAAACATCTACAAAGTGATGTCAAGATATTAAAAACTTCATTTGTTAGCAATATCTTGTCACAGTTTCTAACACAAAGAACAAATAGAAAAGTTAATTGAAAACATTTCTGTAATTACTCAAAATATAGGCGAACAATGCACAAAATCTGGAAATTTAGCAAATGTCTTGCAAGGGGTATTTAGTAAAACAGAACTCGATTTATTGACTGTTAGAAAAAAATGTGTCTTATTCAAAAGCGTTTGCCGTTAGGTACCTTATCAAACGTTGCTATATTTCTCCTAGGAATAAACTAAAATATTCCTTACCGCATGCTTCAACACTACCAAAATGGGCTAACATTTTCGACAGGGTTTATTAGCTAACGTACGTCCAATAATGAAAATAACTATATCCGTTTTTTCGTAAAGTAGTGAATAAACTCGTTAAACATTCAAGGAATAACTTTTGGAAAAAACGCTGGGGCCCGTCGATCTTTATTTTTATTTGCGCAGTTTTTCAAATAAAATCTATACATACAGGCTGACCCGTGAGAGGTATGACGTCATCGATGTTTTTGTTTTAAATGGCAACCCCCTTTTTTATTGCGGAATTTGAAGGAATACATTTTTTTATTTACGCTAAGGTATTTTTTCCGTATAGATCTCATGACCAAGAATTAAGAAAAAAAAATTAAATCTGCAAAATACTAAATTTTATTTTTTAGTTACTGTCAGGCAGACAACGGTGCATAATTTGTACATTTAATTTAGTTGTTTTTGAAGTTATAATTGCAATTAAATTTAGTATTTTGCAGTTTTTAAATTTTTTTCTTAATTTTTGATCATCTGAGCTATACTTAAAAATCAGCTTAACGTAAGTAAAACGATGTTTCTTTCAAATTTCGTAATAAAAAAAAGGGTTGCTATTAAAACAAATCGATGACGTCGTACCTCTTACACGGGTTACCTGTATGTAATGATTTTATTTGAAAAACTGCGCAAGTAAAAATAAAAATCGACGGGTCCTAGCGTTTTTCCAAAAGTTACTCCTTAAGTTTTTAACAAATTTATCCACTACTTTGCTAAAGCTATAATAGGGCCACACTGTCAGATGCGGGTTATTATGATCAAAGGGTTGTTTTGATAATAGATCAAAAAGTCACACCAACCACCCTTAATCAAACACTAAATGCACTTCATAAAATTTCATATATTGTAATAGTTTACGATATATATAATTTCGGCATTATACCGCCATTCGCGGTTTACCGGTCCTAAAACGCCATACATCTCGGTTTTGGGCATCTTCATCTTGTAGTTGGTATACATTCATGGCTGCTCTAATACCATTATTCCAAGATCTTCTTGGTCTGCCCCTTTTACGCCGTCCTGGGGGAAACCATCTGAAAATACGTTTCGGCCATTTCTCATCTGTCATTCTCAGAAGTGCCCAAAGCATTTCAAACTTCTTCTTTCTATTCTATCTGTCACCTTATCCTCAGCTTCCATTCTTCGTCGGATCTCCTCATTCGTCACATGTTCTAGTTTTGACACGCCAAGGCTTCTTCGAAGATAATCCATTTGAACTGATTGTAGCTTCATTTTGTATTCGCTATGGATTGTCCATGTCTCGCATCCATAGCATAATACGGATTCTACCATTGATTTACCAATGTGCTTTTTGACGTTCGCTGATATATGTCTGTCCCACCATATTGAATTCAGACTTCCCAGTACCTTTCTACTATTTTCTATTCTTGATTTTATTTCCTCATTGCCTATTGTTGTGAAAAAATAAACTTAACATTAACCGTTACTTGTAGCTGTAGCTAATTTGTAAGCAAGTCGATACTCTGTACTGTAGCTCTAATATATCGAACAGTAGTTAAACTGATTTGACAGTTAGAATCATGTATAATTAGTGTAATAAAATATTCTCAACAGGTTATGGGTGCAGCACGCTACCTAAACGCGTAAAAGTGTAAATATCCAGTGTAAATGACTCAAGACTAAATCAAAATTAACTCTAATTGGAGTAGTGCATGTGCGGTTTTGTTTTGAACTCGAACACTACAAGAAAAACTGCGCGTAACGACGTGACGTTCTTTTGTGACATCAAATCAAGAATATAACTGCTAACAAGTGCGTTTATTGAATTATCTTGGGCGAGCTATGGATATATCAAAAATCCCTACAATCAAGCTAGAAGGCGCAAGTAATTGGGATCGCTGGAAGAAGCAAATGGAAATGCTACTAATCTGCTCCAAATCACTAGGTTATATCAACGGAAGCAACAAAGCTCCGATAAAACCGACCGCAACTGGCGATGCTCAAAACGATCAAAACGCCCTGGTAGCATATGAAAAAGCTGATGATGAGTTCCAAGTCAACGATGCTAAAGTAAGGTATGCTCTAATACAATATTTAGAAGATGAACCGTATAAAAAGCTGGGGGTTTGTGAAACGTCGTACGATGTGTGGCAAAAACTACTATCGTTTTATGAACAACGCGACAGCCACCGGCTCGATCGACTTGCAACTAAATTCTTTACTGCTGTAAAAAATGCAAATTCTAGTATATATGATTTTATTACCGAATTACAACAAACTTATAATGATTTTGTTATGGAAATGCGTAGCCAGTACAAAGTTGAACTACCGGAAGAATTGCTTATGCTGCGAATTACAGCAACATTGCCGAGCGAATACGATACTGTGAGACAAATTTGGGAGGCAACTCCACTTGCCGAACGCAAGCTAACTGTACTTATAGAACGACTTCGAAGTTTTGAAATTCGTTCAGCCGAAGACGAAACAAACACCGCCTTTGTTGCCAAATCAAAATTTGCCACAAACCAAAATAAAAAATATTGTTCGCATTGCAAAAAGCCAAGCCACAATGAAAGTCAGTGCTGGTCATTACATCCTGATAAAAAGCCAAAACGAAAAACCAAACAAAACTGCAGAGAACCAAAAGTCACCAAAAATGAATTAACGAAAGATGATTCATCTGTCAAAAACAATTTAGGTGCATTCTTCGCGTCAGCCCTTGTTGCGTCATCGGAAGGAAATCCAAATCGATGGGTTTTTGATACAGGAGCATCAGCACACATGACATCAAACAAAAATTACTTTCGGTCGTATGAACCATTTCCAATCAAACACATGATAAAAACTGCCGATGGATCGGACATTGTAGCTCTTGGCTATGGCACAGTTGACGTCGAAGTTCTTGTCAATGACGAATGGAAAAATAGCCAGTTAACTAATGTCTGGTATGTACCCAATTGTAAACCCAATTTATTTGCACGAAGTCCAACGCTACATAAGGGCTGCAAATGGGAGATCAATGAAAATGGCATACGCGGTCTACGAAATGGGTGTGTTGTTATTACTGGAGAACAAATCGATGGTTTACCCCATGTAAACATACGAGTCGTCATACCAGAATCACCAGCAAAAATTTACTTTGCAAACAAAACTGCCAGTCTGCAAATGTACCACGAACGGTTTGGCCATCAAGGAAAAAGTCACGTTAAAATGGTATTAAGACAACGCGGAATTCAATACGAGTCCGACGAGAGCGAGTTTTGCAAAGGATGTGTGTTAGAAAAACAAACACAACGTCATTTCGGATCAAGACACGAACGAGCAACGACAAGAGGTGAAACAATAAATACAGACGTCGATGGACCAATGTCTGTACTATCACTTGGTGGATCAAACTATTTTGTTTGTTTCAAAGATGATTTTACCAAATATCGTCGGGTATTCATGATCAAACAGAAGTCTGAGGTTGCAAGTAAACTTCAAGTCTTTATCAATGAAGCGAAAACAGCCGGAATCACGATCAAATCATTTAGGTCGGATGGTGATGGTGGAAAGGAGTTTGACTGCAAAGATGTTCATAAGGTTTTAGAAAACAATGGGATCGAATTCAAGAAATCTATGCCATACACACCACAACAAAACGGTGCTGCCGAACGGGAAAATCGAATCCTGACCGAATGTGCAAGAACCATGATGCAAACAGCTAACTTACCAACAAAATTCTGGGGTGAAGCAATCAACACTGCAGCTTATATTTTAAATCGTACAGGACCGACACCAATCAAAGGAAAGTCACCTTACGAGCTGTGGTTTGACAAGTCCGCACCTAGAATCGACCAAATGCGTCCGTTTGGTATAGAATGTTATGCACTAGTGCCGAAGCAGAGGCGCCGTAAATGGGATGCTCGAAGTCAACAAGGTATTCTAGTAGGATATGAAGGCGACTTCGATGGATATAGAGTCTGGATACCATCACAAAGCAAAGTTGTTCAATCTGCCAATGTCCAATTCGTACCGGAAAAGCCGCTGGAACCAAGTATTGAAAACTTCATTGATAACTCACAGGAAGAATTAGTTTCAACTGTCGTGGACGAAATTGTTATCAGCAAAAATCAAGGTTCAGAGGAAGATGGACACGAAGATACTGAATCCACCTTGGACGAGAGTAGCGGATCTGACAGAGAAAGTGAAATCGGTGAAAACTCATCTTCACGATATTCACTTCGTGATCGATCAAAGATACAAGCTCCTAAATGGGAAAAGGACTTTCATGTCTACATTACCCAAAGTCAAACGCCAAATACATTCAATGAAGCAATGCAATCAGATGAAAAAGCATCCTGGTTAAATGCAATGAAGGATGAAATCTCATCGCTAGCTGAAAATTAAGTTTGGGAATTGGTTGATTTGCCTGTGGGAAAGCGAGTCATCAACAGTCGTTGGGTTCTAAAAAGGAAGACAAAAGAAAACGGTGAAATTGATAGATTCAAGGCAAGATTAGTCGCAAAAGGCTATGTCCAAGAATACGGTATAAACTATGATGAAACCTTTAGCCCCGTGGCTCGATTCGACACTGTAAGAACAGTGCTGGCAGTTGCCGCAAATGAACAGTTACAGTTGAGACAATTCGATGTTAAGACAGCGTTTCTGTATGGGGAACTAACTGACGAAATTTACATGACTCAACCTAATGGATTTGATGATGGGAGTGGCCGAGTTTGCAGACTTAAGAAAAGTATTTACGGACTCAAACAATCTCCCAGATGTTGGAATCAACGACTAGTTAACTTCCTAACAAAGACTGGCCTAAAGCAATCAACAGCCGATCCATGTCTATTTGTACGCAAACAGCAAGGAAGAAAACTAATAGTAGCCGTCTATGTTGACGATGGACTGATTGCAGGTAGTGATAATATAGTTATCAGCGAGTTCATCAATCAACTGAAGAATGAATTCCAAATCACAGTTGGTCAGTTAGAGAATTATCTAGGAATGCAAATCGAACAGAGAAAAGATGGAACTATCTTTGTACACCAGTCAAGTTATGTTCAAAAGATTATTGATCGATTTAACATGACGAGTGCCAACAAAGTTACCACGCCTCTAGTTGCTGGAGCAGTTACTCAGGAACAAAGCCCTCCTATCAAGGATGTACCATATCGTGAAGCAGTGGGATGTCTAATGTTCCTAATGATTACAACCAGACCTGATTTAGCATACGCTGTTGGAAAAGCTTCCCGAGTATTAGACAAACCTAAAGTGAGTGACTGGTCAGCTGTAAAAAGAATGTTTAAGTATTTACAGGGCACAAAAGACTATGGTATCAAATTTCTACCCAGATGGAAAACAGGCCAACTTGAAGCATACAGCGATGCAAGTTATGCTGAAGACAGAGAGTCTGGACGCTCGACTAGTGGTGTAGTTTGCAGATACAGTGGTGGCATAATTTCCTGAAAAAGTCAAAAACAGTCTGTGACAGCACTCTCAACCACCGAAGCCGAGCTGATAGCTGCTTGTGAGGGAGCTAAGGAGATAGTGTGGCTAACTAGGATGTTAAATGAATTAAGCCATTTAACTGAGAAGCCTGTATTATTAATCGACAATCAAAGCACAATTAGACTCATAGGAAATCCAGAGTTCCACAATCGCACGAAGCACATTAAAGTACGATTTTACTATGTTCGAGAAAAAGTTGAAGATGAAGAAATGGATATCAAGCATGTGAGTAGCAATGATCAATTAGCAAGTGCTCGATTTAAAAAACTTCGTGAAATGATTGGTGTTAGTGCTAAATGCAATTAAAAACAAGCGAGTAATGCAAACGTTAATGTTTCGTTTAAGAGGAAGTGTTGTGAAAAAATATACTTAACATTAACTGTTACTTGTAGCTGTAGCTAATTTGTAAGCAAGTCGATACTCTGTACTGTAGCTCTAATATATCGAACAGTAGTTAAACTGATTTGACAGTTAGAATCATGTATAATTAGTGTAATAAAATATTCTCAACACCTGGACTTGCTTAATTACTTCATTATCATTAATTAGCACTAGAAAATGGGCATCTGTGTTTATAGCTAAATATTCAGTTTTCTTTATATTAATAGTTAGTCTCCATTCTTCGTATTTCTCATAAAACCTTTTTAGCATAAAGTCCAGGTCATACGCATCTTGTGCAACCTGATCGTCCGCAAAATTCAGTGTAAACAGATGATTGTCATTTATCGGTACGCCCATTCTCCATACACTATTTTCCAGTTTTCGAGAACTACTTCTAAATATGTGTTAAATAGCAGTGGTGATAGACTGCACCCTTGTCTTAAGCCTTTGGTGGGTGTGAAGGGTTCTGCGAGATTCTTTCCGTTTTTAATATAAGCTCTATTATCTCGATACATTTCTTTTATTATGTTTATAAGTTGTTTATTGGCGTTCATTATATGTAAAGCTTCCCATAGTTTATTACGAGGAATCGAGTCATGGGCTTTCTTTAAATCAATGAAGGCCAGATGGGTTTCTTCTCCCACCGCTATTCTTTTTTCTGTGAGTTGTTGAAGCACGAAGATATTGTCAGTGCATGATTTTCCTTGAGTGAAACCACTCTGTTCTTCACTAATTTTATCTTTTAGATTGTCTTGTAGTTGTGTTGTTAATACTTTCCCAAATAATCTACTGAGAGTGCTGTTGATGCTGAGGCCTTTATAATTATTTAGATCCTTTCTAGATCCTTTCTTGAGAATAGATATAATATGGGAGATTTTCCACTCAGCTGGTATTTGGTTCTGCCGGAGACAGCTGTTGAAAAGGGATGTTAGTCTAACTTTTAAGTCTTCCTACCATATTTTAGGAGTTCAGCTGGTATTTTACCTGGGCCTGGTGCTCTCCCACTTTTCATCGCCTTTAGAGCCTTTTCTATTTCTTCTTGCCTAATTGTAATTTCTGTATCCACATTACTCATCATCTTATTTTCAGTTTGATACTCTCGTCTGTTCTCTACTAATAATTCCTTATAGTGTTGGACCCAATTTTCTGTTTTGAAAGATGCTGAACTGCTATTATTATTAGTGCCGCTTTTCATTGTTCTTAAGCATCGCCATACTTCAGTAGATTGCTTTCCACCTATCATACTGTCGATTTCTAAACATTTACGTTCCCATGTTTCGTTTTTCTGGTTGGTTACTTTTCTTTTTACTGTTCTGGTTGCATGTTTATATTCTTGTAGCGATTCTATTGTCCTTAAAGAGAACCACTTGTGATAAGCTTTGTTTTTTCTTCGATAAGTTCTTGGATTTCGTCATTCCACCAATATGGTTTCCCTTTCCCTTTTCTCTTCTCCACTTCACCTAATGCTTCTTTTGCTGCTTGGCGAATCGCTTGTGTATAAGTTTTAGTCGATTTTTGTATAGTTGCTGACTACTGTCCTCTTTCAGTAGATGTAACTTATATTTAGCTGTTGGTTGTGTTGTTTATATTGTTTCTATTTCTTGAGATTGTTTTTGTTTCTTCCAGAAAGGAGGTAAGTATTACTATCTTTGCTGTTAACAAATAATGGTCGGACCCACAATTCGCCCCTCTTTTAAAGCGTACATCATTTATTTTAATATTCTGTTGTTGCTTCGTAATGATATAATCTAAAATAGATTTTTGATTAAGTGAGGGTCTCTCCCAGGTATACTGATGTATGCGTTTATGATTAAAGAATGTGTTCCATATCTTTAATGTGTGTTGTATGCAGGTATTTATCAATCTGCTTCCGTTATCGTTTTCTTCTGCTTCGCCAAATTGACCCACCACACTGTCCCTTTTTCTAACTCCTACTTTAGAGTTCAAGTCACCCGCTAAAATCAGTTGTTGCTTATTTTTTATCTTGTCTAACTGTTCTGTAACTGTTTGATAAAAATCGTCTTTCAAGCTGGCCGTAGAATCTTCTGTTGGAGCGTACAGTACTAATATTACTACTTCGTGGTTCTTAATCTTTACCGTTAGTCTTAAGCATCTTTCTGATACTGCGTCACAATCTATTATTTTTTTACTATGTTTTTTCTTTATCATTATTGCCACTTCCGCTTTTGCGTGTTCTGATTTAGGAACGCCCGACTAGTATAGTTCATAGTTATTCATGATCTTTTTCCCCTGTCCTTTTCGTTTGGTTTCTGTTAGACACACCATATCCATGTTGAGCTTATTTATTTCTCCCTATATTTCTTGTTCTTTATTTGAGATGCCTTGTATATTCCATGTGCCGATTTTCCATGTCCATTTATCATGCATACGTCGTCGACTGTTAGATCCGTCCTGTGCCCGAGGCTTGGTGTTTGGTTTTTTAGCATTTTACAGTTTTTATAACAAACGAGGAGCTGGTCCGCAGTAAACCCCCCAACCTGGAGGACCAGAATTTTTTATTTAGGGTTTATTCCCTTAGTCGAAAAGTTCCGGTTTTATGGCGCCGGAAATTCGCACTTCACTCTTTCTCGTTAGCTGTAGTCTATTACGACTACAGTCAGGAGGTTCGACGAAAACGTGAGAATAGGGTTTGCTGGAAGAGCTGCTAAGAAGAAGTGCAGAGGCACTTCTCGAGATTTGCAGGGAAGTGCTTATTTGACATCCGCATCCCTCTCGAGGCCATACCAGCCATTAACCTCCCTGTACTAGTTTACTCCCCACAGCAATTCTGATTGCCTAAGTAACAGAATTATACAGTCAAAATGAGGACAGAATTAAATATTTTATTTATTGCAAGATAATAATACTTTACATTAATAAATGCACTTGCTGTGAGCAGCAATAACTAATAATTTGAAGGATAAAAGTTAGCATGAAGTAAGGCAGGTGTCAGAAGAGTTACGTTCGGAGTTTCAGATATGATAAATGTTTGGAAGAGCCAATGCAATTTAATTTGTAACTGACGGATTTGAGCTTAGTTATGTCAAACATAATGTGAATAAAATAATATGGAATAATTTGTTAAGTACATAAAGTATATGAGCGTATTATGTATTAAAAGTATATAAGCCAGTAAACACCAAATTAGCTGAAAGGTAAATGAAACAGTGCTAGCAAAACAATAATTGCAATAGAGCAATGAAAAAATGTAAGGCAACCGATCGAAAGACAATTAGTGACATGCTAAAGGAGCTCCAAGTGTATCCGTTCATTATAAACCAAAGTGATTTAAAAGCAGAGCAAAGTGTAGTGACATTTATTCCAAGAAAAAAACAATTTTAGTAGTTAGGCAAAGACATGACATCAAAACTTAGTCCATAAGATCAAACATGTTATCAATACTAATTTCTTTTATAAAATTGAAAATCTAGTTGCTAAGTTACGAGACAGTCTTTTGTTGATGATTACCAAACAAGCTTGTAGAATTTGTGCTGGGGGCAGATCGAGCTCCACATTTTATCGCATAAAATTATAAATAAAAAGTCGTTTGTAATACCAGTTGTGTGTAAAGTTATTCGCGAGTGTGCAGGGTATTTTTGGGTATAGGTTTCCATGTGTTTAGAGTGCGAGTGTAGCAGTTTAGCCAGCAGCAAAATTCGTCGAGTAACTTCGGAGGCCCATTTCTATAAGTAAGCAGCATCGCCCAGCAAAAATAGTGTCTGCTACATATAGAGAGGACCTTCAGGAATCCGTGGGTGTAGAAAGTTCAACCCAAAAGTCTTTCCAAAGTGCGTAGTCCCCTTGGAGTCATTGGAAAATGTACCCACCGTCCGAAAGGTCTCCGATTAATATAGGTTTTCACAGGAAGCCCTTGCAGCAGCCCTATAATTCGCGAGATTCTTCAAGTTTAGACTGTCTACGAGGTGTACCAACAAGTTCCAGTTGTTCAGGGCCGTCCAGCTTCGAGTAAATTAAATAGCGTCTCGAAAAGTGCGAGTTGACACGGAATTTTTAGTTTTTGCTGGATGCAGAAGAAAAAGCAATCGCGCGTGGGTTTTGGCGTCACACTAGAAACAAAAAAAGGTTAGCAGTTGCTACGTCACATAATTAATCGTATTTACCTGATGCTTCCTTGCCATTTTGGTGTTTAAAATTCAATTTTGCAATCTTGCGACCATAGATCATTTTGTTGTGGCTGTCAAATTTAGAGGTTATAATTGTCAGATGAAAATTATGCATTTCCCTAATAATTGAGAGTAATTGTCATACAACAAATTACTTGTCATACAAAGTTTTACTCAATTTTATGAACCGACACCCTGAGTTAAGATTTGTTTCATCTTCAACGCGGCTAAACCTTAATTTACTGCAAATAGATAAAATAAGAAATGATCCGTAAATCATTTATTTTTGGTAATAAAGATTATATTCTTTTAATTTGCCCTGAGTTTGGCAGACGGATTCTCAGTTGAAGCTTAACAAGTTATAAAGTGTAATATCCCTTGCCATAATTATTTTATTTACAACCACATATTATTATTAACGGTGAAGGCTATTATAATATATCTGATCTATTTTTTACATTAACTAATAATCTCAATTTTTTTTGCAGATGGTTGATCGCTTCTGGCTTCATTCTGTCAACTGACTGCATAATTAATAAAGACTCCCTACAATCTCTACTGAAATTACCGTTTGTCACAAGTTGCAGCAAAACACGTATATCATGAGAGGAGCGAAGGGCAAAATGTAGGATTGGCATCTTAGTTGTTGCCACACACAACTGGAACTTCTTTAAACTACGATCAACCAGAAGTCACTAAAGAGTTCACTTCCAACGTTTGATATAGTGAATTCGTACAATCTAAAAAAAGCCTTTGTGCCTTATTCTTTATAAGATTACCGACAATACATACATACAATACATAAATTAAAAATTATACTAACAGTATGGCAGCAATCAAGTATAAAATAATTATTAGTTTCATAACTATTTGGGCACCAATGTATAAGTTGAATTAGCCAATGAGCGGCTTAATTTACATCAAACATAAGCTAGCATTAAACGGTATAAATGATTTACCATCACAGGCAGAGACGTGCTGGGTAATCCAAACCAGGGCTTAGCCTGACTATAATCATGCCATTTTTAATATTTTTTTACTTTGTAATTATTGGCATTATTACCGCTATTAGTGATTCTTCGTTAGCATTACACATTTATGTTTTAAAGATACTCTATTTGAAAAAAAAACATGTTTAATTACGATTTGGATGAATATCCTATGATTCCGTATTTGTGATAGAAGTGATAACAAAAATTTTATAGTTTACACTTTACAGTCACACTAGTTAAACTATTTAAAAAACTAAATACGCGTTTTATCAATTTAAATAGTTTGAAAATAACGGGGCCGTTTACACTAACTCACAGGTTGCGTAGCGACCTGTGAACAACGAGCTCCCACTGGTCAATTACGTAATTCTGTTAGTAAAACAAATCTCTTATTTCGAAATGAAATACAAATCAGTATTGCGTACCAAATGTGAGTATTTCAACACTAATACGTGAAATAGGAAGACATCGCCTACTTAACATGTGTAATCGCTTAGTATAAGCGATACGACCGAAATCTATTACTCGCTCTTAGCAGCGCTAATGAAAAGATAAAATAAATAATAATCAGTATTAAGCTAGTTTTTTAATTATTTTTGTTTTAAACGGACTTATATTTTAGAAGTGTACAGGGTGGGCAAATTTCTACGTTTTCGAAGAGAATCTCGATAACTATAGCAGATATGAAAAAAACGACCCCCTTTATTCTTGATCTCTATTTTCCAGAAAAGCTTAATGGAAAAAACCAAAATTGGTTATTGCATTTTGCTTTCGAGATATGAACAAAAGTTCGATTTTTCGACTTTTTGTTTTGTGGCTGTATCTTGCTCGAACAAAGAAATTTTTACGTTGTTCCTCCACTTTTTTTTATAAGAATCCCGAGTTATAACATAAAGCCGTATTTTTTTATATGGAACTAATAGTTGGCGGTGGCAGTATGAAAAAGAATATTTTTTCCCTATTTCAGTGACATATTTTGATGTGGTCTTAAATTGGCAAAGCATTTTAAATAAAATATAATTAACATGCAACTTAATTATAATGCAAATAAAAAGAATGTGGAATAGAATAGTACGGTTCTATCATTAAAAATTCTATTTTATACTATGGTATCGACAGTTCTTCATCAAATTTGACTGTCTATTACTGACACAAAAATAATCATAGTTAGTAATTCATTTATATGTGAAATTGTCAACGATACCAGCTAATTGTCCATTCGTTGATTGCAAATGTAACTCAAATTGATTGATGACAATGAACTAATATGTTGTTATATTAGTCAGTTTTTATCTGCAAAAGTAAATATTATTAGAAAGCATCAAACATAAGTTTGTTTCTTACCTATTTGTTGTATAAAAAGGTTATTGTTGCACAATCATGCATAATAATTGGAGACAGGCACAATTTGAGAACAAGTTGTTACGATTTAATTGCGCATCTATTTGATTTCGATGTTTATGGTACTCAGCTGGCGAGCTTGTGCCATACCTACTTTTGGATTGCAGCTCAGAGAGTAAGAGATCACATTTGTTTCCTCAGCGTTCTTTTCCGGCTTGCCTTCGTTAGCAGCATGAAGCCAGTTTTAGCGTCAGTTAAAGTGTTCATTGAGATATGGGCTTGTAGTTTGATTTTGCGTAACGGTTGCTCGCGCCTGTTCGGCGGATTTGCCTTCCTAAACCATCATTTAAGGACGTTTCGTTCCCCCGCCAATGTCGGCGGATTCTACGCTTGCTGGTTTACTTCTTCGCACTTGCCCAGAACATCGCGGGGTGAGTAATAAAGCTTTCTTTGGGCTGTATTTAATTTCACCTTATAGCAGTCAATGAGAAACCGTAGGGCCATTTGCTAAACTGTTAGCTTCCACAGCGTCGTGGATGCAAATGTCGCTTAGAACGTGATCTTGATCCGTTATTATCTCCAGTGGTGGCTCGCTTTACACATGTGTAGTGCATTCATGTCGCTTTGAGCCTCGTTCCGTGGGAGTAAACAGTTCGCTCGCGAGCTTGGTACCTGAAAGCACACTAAGCGTTTCGCCTTGCAAACCATTTCCATATTTTAATGTGTGCGATAATCTTGTATCGCTGTATCGTAACTTGTAAGTATGTATTGAGATGTATGTATTAGATTTTATGCGTGTTTGTGAGGTGCATCATAATTTGTCAACCTGTAATTTTATACGTATATGCATTCATGATGATTATATAGTGTGATATTTGCATTGTGGCGTTATTTATTTGTTACTGCTACCTGTACTTGAACTGTGCTTCTCTTTCAAGTTACTTTGTGCTACTTAAGTTTACGAATTCTCTTTTAATACGTGGATATACTTCTCGTTACTTGGTAAAAATCCGTTGGCGCCCTTTTATTCGAGTATATTTAAAGAGCTGTACACTCCGAGCTAGTTTCGGCCGGCAAGCAGTCACAAGTATGTGTATTTTCTTAAGAGAATGGCAAACGGTAGATTTGTTATGATAACAAAGTTAACCTAAATAATGACATGCTTACCAAAAAATCCCAATGTTTGAAAAGCATAAATCTGTAATCTTTTTATATTTAATTTCCAATGTTTTAGAGAATATAAGAAAATAACAATAACAACTGTAGGTGTAAAATTTTGAATTAAAAATGACACCAGCTTTAAAATCAAGCTAAAAATATAAAAATTTAATTAAACCAGTAAATATTGAAAAATTCCGATTTATAGTCAAAAAAATGCTAATTTGCCTCATATTTAAAGTGTTTTATTTGTGTATGTCCTAATTAAATTTCTGCAGTAACCCAACGAGATTGAGAGTCGAACAATTGATAGAAATGATAAATAGAATATAACGTGATAAAACCTTGAGGGAAAATTATTCATATCAATTAAATTAACTAAAATCATGAAGGATCGTAGCAATATATACTGCTCAATAAATGAACTGGACCATTTGAATATATTTGTACAGTTTTTAAAAATATTGACCAAAAGGACAGTCATCGAATTTTTGGTAACCTTTTAAGATTGTGTCACTATAAAAAGCATTTCTTCTCATAATTTGGTTTAAATAAAACTAAGTCCATTAATAAAATATCATTTGAAAATTTTGAATTTTGCCCAAATGTTGAGAGCATATTGCATACAAAGTAGACCAAATCGCTGCCAAAAATGTTGAAATGTTCCGAGGAGACTCAAGAAACTGTTAATTTCCTTTTTTTGTTCTTTCTCTTATTTTTGTTAAATATAGTTTATTTAATAATTTTATTATTTTTTAATTTTAGTAATATGATTTTATTAATGCTTTAGTTGATATTTGAGGACAGTGCAATTAAATACACTTAATATAACAAAAGCTTTACATATATTTCTTATGACGTAATGTAACAAATAAAATTTGTATGGGTAGTCCAATTCATTTGTTGAGCAGCATATATCATATGGAATCGATCCATTTTCATTACTTTATAGCAAAAATTCACAATTTTC
The DNA here is from genome assembly GCA_940337035.1 of Agriotes lineatus. Classification (NCBI taxonomy): domain Eukaryota; kingdom Metazoa; phylum Arthropoda; class Insecta; order Coleoptera; family Elateridae; genus Agriotes; species Agriotes lineatus. The sequence goes on along the minus strand of CALNHX010009174.1, from coordinate 13,778 downwards.
AAAGTAGTTTTCAATGTTTTTTTGTTTTCTAGTTGAAGGCTTGTGCCATTTAAAATGTACCTAATTAAACAAAGTATCTGTCTTTGCGTTGTTAGAATACCACCGTTTGATTGACAGAATTAATCATGTTTGATTGTTGCTTATAATATTATACAGTGAACAGTATCGGTCATACGTTTGGACACATGAAAATGATTTCATCATCCATTTATTAGAACATTTTAATTTTAATAAAAGTTTCTACTTCTTAAAATAAAAATGCACTTGCAAATATTTAAATATCATTTTTCGTATACGGGGGAGGTTCGAAAATATGAAAGTGGCTCAAAAATAGAGTATCCTTATTTTATAAAATACACAAAAATGCTAATTGGAAATATTTTTCTAACATTTCTATTGAGAATTATAATTAATTTGAATTGTTATTGAAGTTTAGATCGTTTGTTTTTGAAGATACCTGTTTTTTACACAAAAATGAGATTTTTAGCAACAATTTTCAATCTCGTAATATCCTGGTGGGCAAGTGAGAGAAACTCAAGTTCGACAGTACACCTTTATCGTATGGGATAGGAGAAACCAGTAAAAAATTTTTTTCGGGCAAGCTGGCTGTGATTTCATATTTAATACGCAGTTTTAATTCTAAGCAACTTCTTCAAATAACATTTTTGTTTATTTTGAAAAATAAGGGTACGTTATGCTTGAACCATTTTCATATTTTTGAACCTCTCCCGTATAAGAAAGAAGATATTTAAATTTTGGCAGGAGCATTTTTAATTTCAAGAATAAAATTTTTCGATAAATAAAAAATAAAAAATCCTAATGCGTTCAAATTTACGACGAACACTGTATATTATATTATATAATAACTAGCAGTCCAGTGAGACAAATGTCTCATTTCATAAAACAAAAAAGACCGTTTTTCAAATAGAACGCGTATACTTGAATTTTTGAGCCCGTGCGTGCACGTCATCAATCCGCCTTTTAGTAAGGTTTTCAGTACCAACACTTGAAAAATATAAAACTACTCCTTTTTTCAATAAAATAATGATTAATATTGCTTTTGCTAATAATATAGCTTCATATATTGCTATAGCCGTACATTTTTTGTTTTAATATTTCATAATTTCCATGAACAATAGCAAAAACTATAATACGTCGGGGTACTTTGTGTTTTCAAGTTCTGCTCAGGGAATTAACACGTACGCATGTCGCTTTTTAAAACGACTTATTTGTTATAGTGGTTTTGACAGGTGTTGACAGTGACATATAGTTTAGTTTGCATTTTAAAAATCCGTTGTTTTCATAAGGAGCATTGGGAACAAGTTATACTGTTGTTTTTCCGCTGCTACAAATTACTTACTTTGGGGAAGAGTTTAGTTGCTGGAAACGTATAGGGATCTTTAAGCTAAAATGTCGACCGCCTTACCCAGAAGGTCAAAAGAGCTTGTTGCCGCTTTGATAAGGTATTTTGAACGAGAAAGAGACAACGATGGTGCACTTATACCGCTAACTGCTGTGAGACAAGTAAGTAATTTACACCTGTAATATAATAATTCGTAATATAAGGACCAACTTTCTAATGGTTTGGTGTTACAGAGAGTTGCCAATGCTTTTAATTTAAGCATACGAACAGTCTGTTCTATTTCGCAGACCTGCAAATCTGTATACTGTATACACCATGGTTCAAAATAGTAAGTTGATACACGTATCATCATAAAGGACAAAATAGCCGAAAAACGCCGCCTCAGGCAACGATGGAAACTTACCAGATCGGACCTCGACAAACGAGAGTATAATAGGGCCAGCAAACATCTAAAAAAACTCCTTAGTCAACATTAAAATCAAGGAATACAGGCCGATGCCTTTGCTGAATATCTCACCAAAGTGTTTACACCCTTCCCTTGTCAACTCCCGAATGAAGATGCCAAAGATCAACATAAAGAAATCTCCAGGATATGACCTGATCGCTGGGACAATTATCAAACAATTACCAACTAAAGCTATACAAGCCCTTACACATCTATATAATTCTATCCTCAAAATCCGGCACTTCCCAAGTCAATGGAAAACAACGCAAATAATCATGATTATGAAACCTGGTAAACCACCAAAGGAAATTACATCATACAGGCCCATAAGCCTACTCCCATTCTGTCAAAGGTCCTTGAAAAATTGATTCTGAATAGATTAATGCCAATTTTAGACGACCAAGAACTAATCCCTAACCATCAATTGGGTTTCCGTAAACAACATGGTACCGTGGAGCAGGTGCACAGAATAACGGACAAGATATACAGAGACTTGGAAGGAAAAAGATACTGCTCTGCAGTGTTTTTGGATGTCAAACAAGCTTTCGACCGAGTTTGGCATCAAGGCTTATGCTACAAGCTCAAACAATACCTACCCTACCAGATGTTTGAACTTCTGAGCTCATACATAACAAACAAGCACTTTTTGATAAAATACAAATACGAAAATACAACATTACACCCTATCTCCTCTGACGTACCGTAGGGCAGCGCATTGGGTCCCATCTTATATTTAATATACACTGCTGACCTACCCACATCGCGTCTAACGACATCAGCGATCTACGCAGTCGACATGGCCATTCTAGCCTCTCACATCAATCCACAAGCCGCCTCAAAGTATCTCCAAGCTCATCTCAACAAGATCCAATGGTGGGCCAACAAATGGCGAATCAAAGTGAACGAAGCTAAGTTCCAACACGTAACCTTCACTATGAAAAAAGAAAATTTCCCTCCAATAACACTCAATGGACACCAACTACCACACTCAGAGGGCAGTCAAATATCTGGGTCTACACATTGATTGGAGACTAACCTGGAGAACCCACATATTCACCAAGCGTAAGCAACTCGGCCTTCAACTCCAAAAGTTATACTGGCTCATCGGTAGTAAATCTAAACTATCATTGGAAAATAATCTCTTAATTTACAAAATAGTTCTTAAACCAATATGGACTTATGGGATCTCCCTGTGTGGTACTGCAGCTACTTCCAATTTGGCAATGCTTTATCGGTTCCAAAATAAAGTACTAAGAATGATCGTTGACGCGCCATGGTAATAATGTGATTTTAAGTGATCTACAAATTCCCACAGTGAAAAGTGAAATTAAAAATTTTAGTGCGAGATACAAAGACAGACTGACCGTTCACCTCAACGATTCTGTGCAGCACCTTATGGAAGATAATAATAAACCCAAAAGACTTAAACGTTTTAAGCCATCTGATTTACCTACAAGATTTTAACTGTAACTGTAAATTACTTTTGACAAATAGTATATTCTTTTCATAACCCATACATTACATATTAAAATAATAAAATTTAATGTTTTAGTTATTTTAAAATGATACTGAAATGATTTATTTGATTTAGTTGTTAAAATACTGCGCAATTCCAATTATTATTCTTTGTAAAAATATGTAAATTATTTGCTATTATAGTCAATTTATTCGTTATTTCATGTGGTACTCAATACAATGTTTTTACTAAATTAAATCGAGCAAAATTGTATTTTTAATTGATTTTAAGTTGGGTCCGAAAAATTACATAAATACCTGCAGAGTACCTGTTATAAGTAGCCTCAACAGATAAATAACATATACAGCGAGCAAGCAAAGTATCAGTTATAGGAAAATGCGCCTTATCCGTATACCTGAAGTGCGCCAATTCATTTCACACAAGCTACATCATTCAAGTTTTCAAAGTGCTGATTTTCTGAGGTAGTTTGGTCACTTAATTTTACATTAATTGTAATTATGTAAATTAATATGATGTTGTCTTTAGTTTTCCTGTTGTGGTTTTTTCTTTCATCTTTAAAATATTAATTTAATATATTCATTAAATTCTAACTGTTAAAGTTGTATTTTATCTACCTTTTACTTCACATTAAAATGCAATTTTATCGTCTAGACGATAAAAAATTACATATTCACCTTGTTGGTAGCACTGCCAAGCTATGTGAAATCCGAAATTTTGCAGGTTATATTTTGCATCAGTCTGTGTCAAACAACGTACTTTTAGTGACTGTATAAGTATCATATAAACATACTAGGAGATGATGTCATCAATATGTTATGACGTGCACGCACGGGCTCAAAAATTCAGGTATATTCACCACACGTACGTATATGACGTCATTGTTGGTAGCAAACTACCAGTCGCATTCGCCTTGATAAAATTTGCTCAGAATCTAACCTAGAAAGTTAGGATTAGGATAATTAAGATAATAATTAGTGTTAGAGACTGAAATTAGGTTCCTGACCTGACATGACCATTCCAAACATATAACTTTAATAACTTTTTTCCCTATCTTTTACGGTTTGGCTGCTGAAACAGCGTCCCGGACGGACAGACAAGTCTATTAGATAAAGGATAATGCTGAGACACTAATATCCCATGAAGTAGCTTAGCCTGCAAGGCGGAACGTCATATAAAAAATTCAACTTTATGGTATAACTCGAATTTCCGAACTTCGTTTGAAAAACTGACTACGCTACTGCATTCGTTTCAATAAATGCTTGAAGAACGTAAATATTATTTTTATAAAGAAGCGAGATATAGCCACAAATCGAAAAGTCGACAAATCGAATTTTTGTTTATAACACGAAAACAAAAGACCATAGCCCATTATGGTTTTAACCATTAAGCTTTTCTAGAAAAAAGAGATTGAGGACGGGGTGTCAATTTTTCCATATCTCCTATATTTATCGAGATTCCATATGAAAACACCGACATTTGCTCATCCTGTACATGTTGAACACATGTTTTCTATATAATATAGAATTTATAGACTAACTAGCGGACCCGACAGACGTTGTCCTGCCCGAACGTTGGTTTGCCTGCTATTAGCGGGTTGAGCCAACGTTTTTCAATTTTTTTTATTTTAAAAAACATTGTGGGATGGTGGGGGCATGAAATTTTGGGGTTATACGTATGTTCTGATTTTCGAGAAATCTTAAACAAATTAAAAAAAAGAAATTCGTCAAAAAGTTTTCTAAAAAATCCTAGAACCCGATTGCAGCGCCACCTACGGGGTCCAATTGTGAATCTAAACCATCTAGGAACCCAAACACACACACAAAATTTAATCAAAATCAGTCCAGCCGTTTAGGAGGAGTTCAGTCTCGTACACACTTACAGAGGAATTTATTATATATCATATAAGGATATGGAATTTAACACAATAAATTGTGCAAAAAGTAAATTGTAAATTTAACTTTTTATATTTAATTAAAATTCACAGTTTGTCTTACTCGTTACAATAAAATTATTTATTTTACTATTCATCGAAAAACATCATCAAAGCAACTCAATCATGATATGAACATTTCAATATTATTCTATAAGTCTATCTCAAAGTGCTTTATTTTGAAAACATCAACCCGATCTATTTGTTTCAGCCCTATGCTCCAGTTAGGAGTTTTTGGGAATTATTATATATATATAACCCGATCTTTCGTTACTAATACAAAATTTCATAAGAACTAGAAGATTCGATCTATAGCAAAAGTTTCGAAGTAAATCTAAACATTCTGGCAGTACTCAAAAAGTGTAGACGTTATTTTTGATGTTTTTTTCCTCTAATTTTTTACTTCACTTTCTAATCACAAAAATTTTAGATTGTGAATCTATCGCATTTGTTCAGACTAGCGGGGTACAACTACATGCCTCTGTTTTCATGGTCAGTTTTAAATAACAGTATTGAATTGTTTGTACGTTTTATTATTAACTTATTCCTTATTATTATTCACAAAATATGAAGTTATTGTCGTTTGAACTCTCTTAACAAACATTTAATAATACGGCTTTTTCATACATGTTTTTAAGGAAATAATGTGACTAATGTCCAACCCATTGCGTTAATACTGTTTGCAGTGCTTCCATAACAGCTGGGTGTGTTATTTTATTTTCTTCATAATAAGATTTACACAAGCTACACCTTCATGCGTAAATAATTACCACTCAACTGCTTAAGGCTGGCGTTTGGCTTATGTTGAAATAATAGGGACAGATTGATACCTAGGAATCACGTATTATCGATTCACACGCGTCGTATGAAGTTAAACAAGACTTCATTTCAAAGACGCATGTTGGCTGATCAGGATAAGCAATTTTATAAATGGTAACAGATTCGCTTGCGCTGTAAAATTGTATTTAAAATATCGACGCTTTTGTAGGCATTTTTCATTTGTATTTCTGTCATCCAACAGTAAAATTTACTTGTGGAAAATAGAAAACAGAAACTGTAAAATAGCATACAGGAAGATACGATTTTTGATCTTTCATTTAAGACCTCATTGAACTATTTCTGACGTTTAGTTTTTGATAATACGTGATTCCTAGAAAATTTGAAGCGGTTGTCATTTAGGGCGAATATTTCATTGGAATCGTCGGAAATTCGTGCCGGTTTTGTAAACACCTGATAAAATTTCCACAAAAATAGCGCACATATAGTTCAGCAATTGTAAGACAGATGTCGCTTCAAAATCAAGGTTGTGACATTGCCGAATACCGGGAAATTTCTACTTGCAGTTTAGTGGCTAATCAGAAATTTACAATACGGTAAATAACGAATCCAAATGATAGTGGATGGTTATTGTTAGAGTGTAGATTTCTAACTATTTTACTATACGTAATAATTAATAGCTGAACAGAAACGCTTAGAATGAAATACGAATTATAGATACAATATGGAAAGCTACTCATAACCCCCAAGGGATTTTTGAAATTATTTCTCTCTCACATTCGTAGTAACCATATAACTATAGGCAACGTCTTAGCAACCATACAATGAGGCAATCTTTGATGTTACTTACATATTCTAATTTTAAATGTCATTATGACATTTTGAAATTTCATACTATTTTTACTAATATAAATTAGTAATTTGGAGATGAAATCAGCTATGTTGGTATTGTATTAGCTTAGCTACTTGAAATTTCTACATGAAAAATAAGTTTCAATCAGAACTCTGTATTGTCAAAAACACATTAAAATTTTATTTAAAAGTTAATTATAACGTTTCGCTGGTTATACCAGCTTCATCAGATAAAATGAATTTAAAATACAAGCCTTTTGCAGTAGTTAATCTGAAAGTTTAAACAAGCAAGCAATTAGAGAATAGGTGAATGAATAAAACATCACATTTAATACATACCAAGAAAAAACATATGGTATCTTAATGATTAGGATAAAAAAGAATACACTTTAAAAGAAAACGACAAAAACTACAAAGGTGATTACTATTCTTTTAACAAAAGCTGTTCTCTATTAACTATTAATATCTGTCTTTTAGCAAAATAATTTTTAAGAAAACATACGAAAAAAAAAGAAAATAATCACAACCCTATCCTGTTTTTCAATACTTATTGGCAAAAGTTGGAGTTTTGAAGGAATAAGAAAAATTATATTTCAATTTTAAACAAGAAAATGTAATGAATCCTAATTATTAAGATACGATATGTTTTTTTTTTTTGGTATGTATTAAATGTGAGGTTTTATTCTTTCACTTATTCTCTAATTGCTTGCTTGTTTAAACTTTCAGAATAACTACTACAAAAGGCTTGTATTTTAAATTTATTTTATCTGATGAAGCTGGTATAACCAGCGAAACGTTATAATAACCTTTTAAATAAAATTTTAATGTGTTTTTGACAATACAGAGTTCTGATGGAAACTTATTTTTCATGTAGAAATTTCAAGTAGCTAAGCTAATACAATGCCAACATAGCTGATTTTATCTCCAAATTACTAATTTATATACAAAAACAGCTGTAACCCCAAAATTTAATATTTACTAATATTGCTAGTAAATAAAATATTGTATGCACCATGGGAGATATTCATGTTATTTACCTTCGGTTGACTTACAGACCTCAGACTAGAAGCCCTCGGTCTGTAACACATGTCAACCCAAGAGAAAAACATATTCATATCTCCGTTAATTCATAAGTATCTATTATTTTTAGGTTGAAAAAGAATGTTTTTCGGCAACCGTTTTTGAAGTGATTACTACCAAAACTGTCATTGAAATAGACGTTTCTCTTACTGACACAAAAAGTGTATTTTGCAATGCAACACTTTTAGTTCCTAGAATTAATAGTATATTGTTTTATTAGAATTAAAAGTGGCACTTTGTTTGACGAGCAATTATGTTTGCATTTGCAAGACAAAGCGCACCGTAGCCGAGCAAATGCAAAAATTGCTAGTCAAACAGGGTCACTTTTAATCCAAATAACACATACTATTTTTTCTGCAACCTAGAAAAGTACAAAATATTCAAAATTTTAGATGATTGATTACTTTTGACGTTTCTCATTTAAAAATCATTATGACAACTACATTCACAAACGACCAAATGGAAGTTACTTTTAGTTCCATGGAAGTAAAAGTGCTTCCTAGGAACTAAAAGTGTTACATAGCAACATACACTTTTTGTGTCAGTAAGAGAAACGTCAACTTCAATGACAGTTTTTGGTATTAATAGTATATTATTATATGAGCGATTATGACAGCCATTATTCACGAAGATGACATTTGCGCCACAAGCCGAAGGCGCGTGGCGCAAGGCATCTGAGTGAATAATGGCCATAATCGCGAATATAATACGATATTTTATCTACTCCTATGCAATAGCAGCCTTGTGTTCATATTTCAGAATTATGACATTTGTGACAGCTGTTAACTTCAAAGGTCATTGAATAATAAGTATGGATCTTGTGATTGGCTACAACCTATTGAATAATGAAAATAGAATTTTCTGATTGGTTGCAATTTGCAAACTATTGAATAATGAAAATAGAATTTTATGATTGGCTGCAAACCGAGAATTATAAATCATAATTCATGGCCACTGTGCAGTAGGAGTAGATAAAAGTAATTACTTTTGGTTGCGGAAAATACTATTTTATTTAACAAGCATATAATGTAGGCTATATTACGCGAAGATGAAGTCATCCAAGTGTAATACAGCGATTATATACAATAATTTATCTACAACTACATAGTTTTTGATAATAACTAGGTACCTAATTAATCAACTTGATAATATATGTCAGAGCTTAGGGGTTGTTCAGGGGGTAACCACTTCGATTTTACACATTAAGTCCGATAAGCACAGTTTATTGGTTGAAAACTAAAATAACCAATAAATAGCCCGCAGTGGCGAAATGAACATAACTAATAATAAGGGTTGGAACGGTAATGATCCGGCGCCCGCACCTTCGTCCAACACCTTTGCTTTTCTATACAAGAATGCCCTGATCTCGGCAAAGCTACTCATTCCCTCATTCCCATATTGTTTGGGTCTGGCAGGCGCCGTTTCATTCAATAGGAAATTACCTATCGCGTTCCTTCTGTGAACTCATAAACAAAACAGTTCAAACCAAACATAACATAACTAGAAAACATAACTCATAGGCGGAGACATTAGTCCAAATATCTTCGGCGCCGACATATATTTCAAATTTATCAATCGATATTTACCTTCAAAACCTTTCTGCCATTTAACAGCACACCAGAATCACTTCGCAACACCTTACAAGAAAACAGATACAGTTAAAAATTTTATTGTTCATTGAAATGTTAAACAGTGTTTAACATGATCGCGTCCTTGAATGTTAAGATACATTTAACATGCATCTACTCATTTAACATGCATGCACTTGCGTCCTCGAATGTTAAGATACATTTAACATGCATCCACTTATTTAACATGCATGCACTATAGCAACATCACACATATTCATGATAGTCCGATTTCGATTTAGCAGTTTTTAGTAATTATTATTGATTCAAAATTATTGCCTTAATGAACAATAAACTAATGAACGCATTTCGAAGAGTAACTGTCTTAACATTTCTTACATAAATTGCCACTCTCGCTTCGCTGCACTCGCTCGAGTGGTAAAAATATGCTCGAATGTTAAGACTGGATTACCCCTATAAATACGTTAATTACTATTACTGCGATATATTGGTAAATGTTATACGTTTACAACTCAATTTATACTTCCTATAATGCTGCCTAAACAGACATAAAAAACTTTAAATATTGACAAATAAAAAAGTATTTTTTATTACACTACTTTATTTTCAATACAAGATTAATAGCAGATACACTGTGATTGAGGTCACTGCCCTGGGCCGAAGTGGTTTAGAATTTCGTCTTGAGGTCTTGCTTTCGGTCGTACTCGTCGTCTCTATTGAACGAAGATAGTAATTAATAATAAGTACAAAAAATTGCTAAAAATTTTAACAGAAGTTATTACTTCTAAAGAAAAAAATGCTTAATGTATTTATGGTAGTTTCTGATGATATTGTTTGTATTCGCAGAGTAGCACAATTCAAAGGCTTCTAAATATTGCATCATAATTCTTATTTGCAGTAATACTCGTTTCTTGTTGTTCTGATCCCGGTCATGGAAAAAATTGTATAAAAGCAGGAGAGAACGCCATTTTTTCTTTTATGTATTTGCAGTCCTCGCGTTTCGCACTTGCGCCTCAAACTCACACTTTGGAAAAACGTAGGCCTTTCTCTTCCGTGTTGGAAAGTACTATTCATTCATATTACCATCGATATTTTTCAGTTATTTTATCACCCCGCCCTCCTCAATTTTTTTCGTCGGGGATTGGCACAATGTTGGCAACCCTATGCAGAAAAAATGATGAATGTAGATTTCGTGAAGTTATTAGAATTTTGAATTAAACTACAAAAATATAAACAAGAAAGCTTAATAAACTTTTTTTATTACTGAATAAATTGAAATTAAAAATGAAAAACTTCATTTTTAACCTGACTTGTTCAGCTGCTGTACGTATTAATTACTTTTGGTTGTTTAGTTACAAAATCGTATTTTTTTTAAGAAATAAAATATTTTATAGGATTACATTTAATAAAAATTACTATTTGTTTCTAACTTTGATACGGCCCTATCGCTAGACTCGCACCTTTAAAAAGCATTATTTTATAGATGTTTTATAAGAATTGTCTAAATAGCATAAAAATGTATTAAAACTAGATTGAATTGTTTATTAAAAAAAATACACATGTATTTACCAAACATAAACTGAATTGTTAATAAAACAGTACAAATTTACAAAAAGTAAACCGAATTGTTAATAAAAAAGTGCATACATATTTACCAAAGATTTTTTATTAACAGAGTAGCTTATTTTTGTAAATACATTTCTACTTTTTTATAAACAATTTAATATATTTTTGTAAATACATATGTACTTTTGTATTAACAATTTAGTTTATTTTTGATAAGTACATGTTGACTTTTTATAAACAATTTAATTTCTTTTTCGTAGTTCTTTTTATATTCAATTAACTTAAAAATACAGTATATTTCATTTCTTCACTACACACCCCTGCATCTTTCTTACCCATTATCTGACAAATTTAATTTTATTTCAATTATACTCGGGGTTATTATTGCAATTTTTAAATAATTTTACTGCACGCCAGTAGTCTACTGCCATCAAAAATAAATGGAGGAAATTGAAAAATTGTAGTAGGCTTAGTATTATTAAATTAATTATTAAAGAAGTTACTCAGAATCAGAAAAATAGTAGAATTTCAATTGCAATTGAAACAGTTTTATTGGTAATAATTGATTTGTAATATAATGGAAATGAATTAAAATTGATTTGTCTTGTTCATTTGCATTTACCTAGTTTTCGCAATTTCTTTTTCAAAATGATCTGCTTCTAAACGGTAGTACCTAGGTATAATCGACCCACAGCGTGGTTTTAAAAATAGCATCACTCAAACTCAAACTTCATTTTCACACTAATACAGATTAACCTAATCCTTAATTTGATTAAATTCATCAAGTTGGGCCTATCAGACAGAACTCTTCACCGTATTTTAAAGGATTTAAAATTTCATCCTTACAAAGTTCAAGTCGTGCACCAATTACTAGGTACCACGAGATTTAGAAGTTCGGGCTACGTTTTGTGAACAATTCCTTCAACTACTGAATAATAATAACCAAATTAATTTGGAGCAAGTGCTAATATTTTTAATAAATAAATTATATTGTAACTAAAATTGGCAAGTTTTTACTTTACATTTTTGAAAAAATAAAAATATTGTAAACTTTGAAACAGTTATTAACAATTTAAAGAGGGTCGGTCATTCTGCCGGACCCTGTACTACTTACTCTTCGTATTCTTGCACAGACCCCCATGTAAAGTCATACTCATTTTCTTCTATGATTTCTGCAGTAATATCGGATGTTTCTTGTTTACTTGAAACTGGAGATTCGCTACGGCTACAATCTTCCACAATTTCCTTTAAAATACCCCTACAAAATTGGCCTGTTTCTGTGAAAAAAAAAAACATTAGAAGGTTGCACCATTTCATTATTGAATGAAAAAAATACGTGTCAGCAAAGGTATTTCCTCAATGATGCTGTTAAAAAGAATTTCCACGTCTTTTCTTATACGGTTTTCAAAGTTAAGTCGGCACTATTGCTAACTTCGTTATTATTGGAGCTACAAAGTCAGTTAAATAGTAGTATTTTTTTCGCCAATTACGATGGTGAAAACGGAATCAAAATCTAACATCGCGTTCGCGAGTTATGTCATTGCCAGGGCCACTAGAAGCGTTTACAAGCGGGCTCAAGAATGCTTGGAGCAAGAAGGTGATGTTTTTGAGCATCTAATTTGAGTTTTGTTTTTAGAAGTTCATAGAATAATTTGAAATAAACGATATTGTTTCACTTCATGGATATTCTTTTTAATTTCTATTTTATGATAAGGCAAAATTGCCACTAACACAGCCACCTTGACGAATTTGAAAAATCATCAATACCTTTGTCATTTTCGACATTAGGATAAAAGGACATAGGACACTTTTTGGTCAGAATCCAATTCAATTTCCTATCGATTGTGAATATTGTATACTGAGTGACCCATTTGAAAAAATTTAACTTTTTGATATAACTCGCGAACCCGTTCTTCGATTTTGATTCCGTTTTCACCATCGTAATTGGCGAAAAAAATACTATTAGTTTGCCTATTTAACTGACTTTGTAGCTCCAATAATAACGAAGTTAGCAATAGTGCCCACTTAACTTTGAAAACCCTATATCGTATCTGCGTACCCCTCCTTGAAGCAGTTGCTTTATTATTTCTTCTCTTTCGACGTGCGAAATTATGTTTAACCATTGTTATATTTGTATAACTAACATCAAATTCTTCGTATTTATTGATATCGCACATGTACAAAGTTGCCAAGTACAAGAAATACAATACACGAGATTGGAGTTACAAATATTACCAGATAACTTTTTATGTCTTTTAATTTTTATAATCTATTTGCACCTGTTGTCTGGACATGACGTTACAAAACACAAACACCTGACATCTGTTCAGCAGAGAACACCACCTTAGTTAGTCGTATACTCATCTACAGTAGAAATGTTTATAACTAGTTTGACTATAAATTTCCAGGTGGTACCACGCTGCAACACAATAAAGCGAGAGGGAAGATTGGAGCATTTTCTTCGTTCCAATCCCCAACCTTAAGCAAGTAGGTCAGAGGAAGCTTGCATTATGTAGGAGAACCCAGAACGAATATAGGATTTCCCTATAACTCATAAATAAAGGCATTGTTCATGTTAACGCATCTTATACACTATTCACACTACATAACACACAATGATTAAAAAAATATGGTTTATATTAGAGCGTTGTTCCTACAAACGCATTATCGCGACTGTACTGTATACATAAACTTGAGCC